>CM033475.1:66431029-66665667 GCA_019447015.1 Hymenochirus boettgeri | reverse complement strand
GCATAACCACACCATGTCCACACCCAGCATATCCACACCCAGTTCATTTGAATCCTACAAAATCGTCCCTTTCCAGTTCATGTCTGTACCCAGCTTACGAAATTCTTTCCTGGGAGTTGTATTGTGGTTTGGGGGCCATAACTGAATGCCCACTTAAAGCTTTGCTGATGTTATTTAAAAATTATGTTACCGCCACCAGAATGGATTTACTAGCTTGGCCAGTGAATTTCCCTGCAGGTGGCCAACCTCTCTCCCCTGTCACTCACAGGGTCAAACACTGTGAGCATGTCTGAACCAGTGACTTGGGCGAAAGATAGGAAATAGACACCAATATTGTACACGCCAGGAGAAGAAAAGCATATGCTTATTTATTCTTTTATAGCATTTTCTAGTTATTTAACTTAAAATGAATCTGCTTGTAGCATAACTACACCATATCCACACCCAGAAAACACACCATATTCACACCAGCAAACACACCATATCCACAACAAGCTAACCACACCCATCCAACCCAGCATAACCACACCATCATATCCACACCCAGCATAACCACACCATATCCACCCCACCATATCCACACCCACAAGAACACCACCAGCTACCACCACCACCAACCACACCAATATCTCACACCCAGCACAACCACACCATATCCACACCCCAGCATGATCCACACCATATCCACACCCGCATATCCACACCCAGCATAACCACACCATATCACACCCACATATCTACACCATATCCACACCCAGCATAACTAACCATATCCACACCAGCATAACCACACCATATCACACCCAGCATAACCACACCATATCCACCCAGCATAACCACACCATATCCACACCCACGATACACACCATATTCACACCCAGCATAAACCACACCATATCCACACCCAGCATAACCACACCATATCCACACCCAGCATACCACACCCATATTCACACCAGCATAACCACACCATATCCACACCCAGCATAACCACACCCAGCATAACCACACCATATCCACACCCCAGCATAACCACACCATATCCACACCAAGCATAACCACACCATATCCACACCAGCCATATCCACACCATATCCACACCCAGCATAACCACCCCATATCCACACCCAGCATATAACCACACCATATCCACACCCAGCATAACCACACCATATCCACAACCAAGCATAACCACACATATTCACCAACACCAGCATAACCACACCATATCCACACCCAGCATATCCACACCCAGCATAACCACACCATGTCAACACCCAGCATAACACACCTTCACACCCAGCATAACCACACCAGATCAACACCAGCATAACCACACATGTCCACACCCAGCATAACCAACCATGTCACACCCCGCATAACCAGACTGTACCACACCCAGCACTAACCACACCATGTCCACACCCAGCATATCCACACCCAGTTCAAGTGTGAATCTACAAAATCGTCCCTTTCAGTTCATGTCGTACCCAGCTTACGAAATTCTTTCTGGGAGTTATATGTGGTTTGGGGGCCATAACTGAATGCCCACTTTTAAAGCTTTGCTGTTATTTAAAAATTATGTTATGCCACCCACCAGAAGGGATTTACTAGCTTGGCCAGTGAATTCCTGCAGGTTGGCAACCTTCTCTCCCCTGTCACTCCACAGGGTCAAACACTGTGAGCATGTCTGAACCAGTGATTGGGGAAAGCTAGGAAAATAGCGACACCAATATTGTACAACACAGGCAGAAGGAGAAGAAAAGCAAGTTATTATTTTTATAGCAGTTTTCTAGTTATTTAACTTAAAATGAATTGCTTAGTGCATAACTACACCATATCCACACCCAGCATAACCACCCATACCAACCCAGCATAACAACCATATCCACCAAGATAAAACCACACCATATCCACACCAGCATAACACACACCATATCCCCACCCAGCATAACCACACCATATATACAAACCAGCATAACCACACCATATCCACACCCAGCATAACCACACCATATCCACACCAGCATAACCACACACCATATTCCACCCAGCATAGCCACACCATATCCACACCCAGCATAACCACACCCAGCATATCCACACCATATCCACACCATATCCACACCATATCCACACCCACATATCAACACCCAGCATAACCAGACCATGTCACACCCAGCATAACCAGACCATGTCCACACCCAGCATAACCACACCATATCCACACCAGCATAACCACACCATGTCCACACCCAGCATATCCACACCATATCCACATCAAGCATTAACCACACATATACCACACCACAATATCCACACCAGCATAACCACTCCATATCCACACCAGCATATACCACACCCAGGCATATACACAGTATATCCGCCACACAGTTCATGTGAATCCTACAAAAATCGTCCCTTTCCAGTTCATGTCTGTACCCAGCTTACGAAATTCTTTCCTGGGAAGTGGATTGTGGTTTGGGGGCTATAATGAATGCCCACTTAAGCTTTGACTGTTATTTAAAAATTATGTTACCGCCACCAGAATGGATTTATAGCTTGGCCAGTGAATTTCCCTGCCAGGGCAACCTCTTCCCCTGTCACTCACAGGGTCAAACACTGTGAGCATGTCTGAACCAGTGACTTGGGGAAAGATGGAGAAATAGACACAATATTGTACACACCAGGAGAAGAAAAGCATAGCTTATATTATTCTTTTATAGCATTTTCTAGTTATTTAACTTAAAATGAATCTGCTTGTAGCATAACTACACCATATCCACACCCAGCATAACCACACCATATCCCACACCAGATCATCCACACCAAGCATAACCACCCATATCCACACCAAGCATAACCACACCATACATACCACACCATATTCACACCAGCATAACCACACCATATCCACACCCATCAAACCACCCATATCCACACCAGCATAACCACAACCCATCCACCCCCAGCATAACCACACCCCGATATCCAACATATCCACACCAGCATATCCACACCAGCATAACCAGACCATGTCCACACCCAGCATAACCAGACCATGTCCACACCCAAGCATAACCACACCATATCCACACCCAGCATAACCACACATGTCCACACCCAGCATATCCACACCATATCCACACCAAGCATAACCACACCATATCCACACCCACAATATAACCACCCAGCACATAACCACTCCATATCCCACCACCAGCATACACACCAGGATATACACAGTATATCCGCACACAGTTCATGGAATCCTAAAAATCGTCCTTTCCAGTTATGTCTGTACCCAGCTACGAAATTCTTTCCTGGGAGGTGATTGTGTTTGGGGGCTATAACTGAATGCCCATTAAAGCTTTGCTGTTATTAAAAATATGTTACCGCCACCAGAATGGATATTTACTAGACTTGGCCATGTGAATTTCCCTGCAGGTGGCAACTCTCTCCCCTGTCACTCAACAGGGTAAAACACTGTGAGCAGGTCTGAAACCAGGACTTGGGGAAAGATAGGAAATAGACACCAATATTGTACACACCAGGAGAAGAAAGCATATTCTTATATTATTCTTTTATAGCATTTTCTAGTTATTTAACTTAAAATGAATCTGCTTGTAGTAAGAGTGGGTTAAGGTGTTTACTCTTCTAACTTATAGAAAGAAACTATAAGTCTTTGATAGTAAGAACAGCATTGTGTTATTAAAAAAGAATAACTTTAATCTTTTAATTTAAAAAAAACAAATAAAATGTAGCCAATGGTGTATACGAGACCATTAACCTATATATTTTAATTTTTTAAATGGAATACATACTTAGAAAATGCTGCACTTGGAAAAGGCTGCAGAATCTGACTAGGGCTCTTACAGATTGTTTTTTAAGTGTAGGGCTGAATAACACCAGAATTAACTAGGGCACTACAGGATCACTCTCCATCTTTCCTGGCACCGTATTATTGTCATTACAGATAGATCTGCTGCTACTATCTATTCATCACTCCACTGTGCATCCCTTCATGTGATTCATTGTTAATTTTGCTGGTGTGATCTGCTGTTCCTATCCCATCCACTCCACTGTGCTCCCCCCTCCTAGTCTTCATTGTAATTTTTGCCTGGTATGATCTGCTATCTTATCTCATTCTTGGTCTGTAGTTGTTTTTTGTTTGATCCTCGACTCTGTTTTCATTTAATTTGTCCCCCTTTGCCCTCCCACATCCCAGCTTGAACAGTATTTCTAATTGTAGTTGTAATCAGGCTAGCTATACTGTAAGTGCCCTAATCAGATCTGACCTTGGTCAGTTGGACACCCTTTCCTAGTGCAGCCAGTGTAGGGCGAATTAATCCTGAAGATACCTGACACTGATCAGTGCTCTATTTGGATCACACCATCAACCCTTCCTATTGTATTATTAACCCATCATATTGTTCCATATAACCTGCTCCTTATCTGCCTGGTTACCTACACCTAAGCTCTATCACCTCCTACAACACCCCACTGTTGGTAAGTCCATTTTTATTGCACCCTCCATTTTATCCTCTCCCCTCCTTTCCACCCTGAACTCCTTTCCATATCAAAACACCCCCTTGAATCCCCACTACAAGACAAAACGCATGGTCATTTAAATCCACTTCCCTCTCCTGCTTCTATTGCCAGCTGGTGATATCTCCCCTAATCCAGCCCCACTCCCATACCGCACCTGAATGATAACCCATCCCCATTCTAATATCTTAGCCCGTAAATCTCCTTTATCCATTAGTACCCTAAACACACACAATATCACTAATGTACCTTCCTTTCCTTCCCTGCCTCCTATATCCGGGGCCTTGTGCAATGCACGGTCTGTTTGTAATAAACTTGCCATGTACACAAACTATTTATCTCTAACTGCTTTACATTGCTTGGTTTACCGAAACATGGCTGTCCACCCTTCGACTGTCTCACCTGCCACGCTTTCATATGGTGGCCTTAACTTCTGCCAACCACTAGCCCAATAATAAATGTGGTGGGGGAGTTGGTATTCTTCTCTCTGAGCGCTTGTACTTTATACCTATCACGCCCTTACCAGCTACTCTCCAGTCTATCTTTGAGGTTCCACTCAGTCCGTGTTTATTCTCCCACGCCCCCTGCAGATTGCGGTTATTATCGACCACCGGCCCGACCACTATTTTCTTTGGCCACTCTCTGCTTGGTTGTCCCCACTTCTATCCTCTGACATCCCCTAATTTATCTTAGGGGATTTTAATTCCCATCGATAACACCTCTGCTGCCACTAAACTCTTACCTCCTCCTTGGCCTATCAATGCGTCTCTGCTCAAGACCATTGTAATGGGCACACACCGGATCTGGTCTTCACCCGCCTCTGCTCTGTATCTAACTTCTCCAGCTATCCCTTTCCTCTGTTCGATATCATCTTCTCAAATTTAAACTTGTGTCATCGCCTGACGTAACCCCTAACAAACAAACGTACAGATGCAGAGACCCTACATAATATCAACACCCATTCACTCTGCCCCTCCAATAACTAATCACTTGCCCTCACTTCTCTGACCCTGCAGCGTTCCACTACCATACAATGTTTCCAATGCCCTCGGACTGTGGGTTGCTCCCTTATCACCCGTCGCCATTAGTCGCAAGAACCCACAACCATGGCTTACGGATCAGATAAATTTGAAAAGGCAATCCCGTATAGCCGAACGACGCTGGTGCAAAGAGTAACAAAAATAGAGACTTTTTGAATTTAAAAGTGCCCTATTACGGACCAGAAATGCTTTATTCTTAGCAAACAAAACTACTTCTCTTCACTCAAATGAACACAGTCCCAATAACCCGAAACAGCTCTTAAAAGTAATAATCCCTGCTCTGTTCGCCTCTCCTGCCGCCTCCTACCCCTGTTTATCGGTGATGAAAATCAGCCTCATATTTACAGAAAAAAATATCCGAAATGGTTTTCCTATGCACCCTACCTCCTCCATACAGCTTCCAACTCCTACACTGCACTGGACTAACCTCTTCATTGGTTAATCCATTTAATTGCACCCTAACGAGCTTCACAACTAGTTACAGAACAGGGACTCTTATCTCTTCTATCCAGGAAACGTTCACCACTGCCTTTGACCCCATTCCCTCTCATCTAATCCCCCCTTTCTCCTCTTCCTTCATACCAGCACTCTCTTTAACTTGTCGCTCCACTGGTATTTTCCCCTCCTCATTTAAACATGCTGATGTGGTCTCCCCTATACTGTAAAAAACCCCCTCCCTTGACCACAGTCGCTCTTTCCAGCATACAGCCTGTCTCCCTTCTCCCATTGCTTCCAAAATACTGGAAAGACATGTCTATGCAGATATGGTCAGTACACTGTCTGCTAACTCTCTTTGACCACCTCCAGTAGGCTCAGCCCCTAACCACTCTATGGAAACTGCCCTCACTAAAGTGGACTAACGATCTACTTAGTGCTAAATATAAAGGATCACTACTCTTGCTCATATTCTTCATCTTGTCCTCTGCTTTTTATACTGTCGACCACCCTATACTTTTCAGATCTGGCCTTTTGGTATCCAGGACACGCACTTTCTTGGCTATCTATCTCTCTGGTAGGACCTTTAGTGTTTTCCACTCTAATTAACTCCACCCCTCGCCCTTCCCGTGGGGGTCCCTATGGCTTGGACAAACTCATAGTTCATTTGATTCCATTATCACCTGTAGCGGATGATACTCAAATTTAATCTCTGCCCCATATCTCCCTACATGGACATCCCAAGTCCCGACATGCCTTAATTGCCTTTCTGCCTTCATGTTCTCCTGCTTCCTCAACTTGAACATGGACAAGACTGAACTTTCCTTTTCCCACCCTCACGATCTGTTCCCCATCCGACCCTTCCTCGCGAACGAAGTAAGCTACAAAAATCCTAGTCCATGCCCTAGTCATATCCTGGTTGACTATGCAACCACACTCCTGTGTGGTCTATCAAACAGCCTGGCTTGCTTCAACCATCCTCAACTTGCTGCCCAGCTCATTCATTTCTCTTCTCGCCTCTAATGCCTCTTCTCTGTCAGTCACTCCATTGGCTGCCCATCACGCAAAGGATACCGGTTCAAGGATGCTTACCCTATCCTATAAAGCACAATCCAACACAGCCCCTTAATAATCCAGAGCTGATCCACCGATATTGTCCCAGATGCAACCTCCGCTCTGCAAACGATATCCTCGCTTGTGATGGCTATATTACTGCAGCTCTTTTATATGAACTTTGAAAATCAAACACACCAAAGATGATTAAGAGACTTTTTTTTTTTGTTTTTACTAATTTGTTTAGGCTGTAAATTAGAGCTAGAAATATATATAATATATAAGATTACATGGACATTAGAGATATTAATATCTCCAAGGGTTTAGTTACATTAGCAATTGACCACAATAAGGATGACTTTTACTGCACATAAAATAAATCCAGTAGCATCATTTATGCAAACCTATATAGGTACAGCTAAAATGTTACAGTGAGGTAAGTGAGTTAGGTGGTAAAGGTGTTGTATATGGCTGAACCTTACAGGAGAACTATACTAATTTACCTGCATTTGAAAATTATAAAAGGAGATTTGTTTCTTACTCTATTAAGGGGAAAAAAAAACAGCGTTTAGGTAAGTGGTTTGTTAAGTATAGTGCAAAATACAGGTACACATTTTCAGTACAGTTCTCCTTTCATAATCAGGTTTATCTTCATTTTATGGACATTCATTAACAACAGATTCATAAGAAGAAAATATCCTAACAGGACAGATATTTGAATGTACCTACTTCACTCATGAAAACAGGTTTTTGCTGCTCACAGTGCAACTAAAACCTCAATACTTTGTTTGTTGAAGTGTATTGTATAATTTAGCTGTAGGTAATCACCTTGAATGTTTCAAGTAGGCTAAAATCTTGTTTGGTCACAGTTGTTAAACAAAGGGAAGGTTGGCACAGACAAGATAAAAAAGTGCTTTTAAAAAGGGACAATTAAACATACACATATTCCTTTCTTTCAGATATTTCCGCTGTAGAATGGTCTCAGAAAAAGCAAAAAAATTTAACTCCATATTAAACAATCACGAAGAGAAATTATATTGTTTGCTTCATTGTCGAAAAACATTTAAAGGGTCTCAAATATGCTGGAATCTTTCCTTTACAGATTTCCATCTGTGGTTGGTTCACTGGCTTTGACTTTTTGTTGCTTTTTTTGAACTTCTTGATGCCAAATATGTTCATCAAAATCAGAAGACAAATAAGAAAATAATGAACAACTTATGCCCTTAATTCTAAAGGAGTCATTTTCTTTACATTTAAATCTATGATTTGACATTGAAACATTTGTAAGATTTTCTATACCACCCATAATGCTCCACAGGAAAAATTAAATAATTGTTCGGGGGGAAATGCAGTGTTGAGCACATGGTTTCAGCTTTGTGAAATGTGTACTGCATTGTGGGAAACAAAAGGTTGGTTCTGCTGTTTAAAAGCACAAACAACCTTTTGTGATCCCACAATACTCGCAAAAGTCACCACAAGCAAGGGGTTAAGTCATGCTACAAAAATTAACCCTTTTCACAGCACGGGGATCTGAATGAATAGGTCGGGTGAATGTTTTGACACAGCCGTCACAACACATAATGAAATGATTGTGAAATAACTTTTGCCTGTTGTAAAAGGTTTACACATGTAGGGAAAAGAAACACTTGTTATTCAATGCATAAGATTAAAGAGAACACTTAAAGGGGAAGTTCAGTGCAAATAACATATGCTTTTCAGAAAAGAGAGCCAGTATATTTCCATTCAATGACCTAACCTGCCATCCAGCATTTGTCTGTGTATAAATAAATGCAACCGAAAATAAAAACTGGACTAGTAGAGACCCTTATGGTCTTGCCTTGACCCAGCGCCGGGGTGAGTCAGTTGCTCAGTAGAGATCTGAGAATCTCTTGAACCAATCAACAGCCAATCAGTAGAAATACTGTTAGGAAACTTCCAAGGATGTGGTGCATCCTGGGAAAAGAAGGACTGTTAGAACCTGGAAAGGTTCAGCTCACTAATGTTAACAGCAGGGAAACAGCAAAGAGTATGAAATCAACCGATTTTTCAAAATGGGAGAGAATATGTAGAAACTAAGAAGTATCTGATGTATTCAATTAGATCAAACTGGACGTTTAGTTCTTGAAGACGTTTCGTTAGTTCATCCGACTGGCTTTCTCAATTCAGAATGACTGTACAGAATCTGTTGGCCAATAAATACCCAGGAATATGGCCCCATATTCAGCATATAATGGCTATATCACTTTTTAAAGTTGAGTTTTGGTTAGGTTTTGAAGCTGTCATTTTTTGCCCTGTCAAATTGTGTTTGTCCAAAATGTAATTGTATTTGATTTTTATTCCTTACATGTAAAACTTTTTCTTTAAAGAAAAAAGCTGTTAAGTTCTCTTACAGTAAAAACTAAAAAGGACATTTTACACTAAAAAAATGATTTTTGCCTCTCAATATATAATTTGCCCTGGGCATTCCTATTAAAACCTCTTAGCCACTATCCAATCCACACCCTTAACACCTGGCTGTGATATTGCTAATGGGACATTGGTACAAGTCATTCTGAATTGAGAAGAAAGCCAGTCGGATGACTAGCAAAACGTCTTCAAGAACTAAACTTCAAGTCCAGTTGATCTAATTGAATAGAACAGGATATACCATGACCTGGATGAATGAGCAAATGAAACATTCACAACCAATTATAAGAAGGCACAAATTACAATTTAACAAATATTGATCATTTCCACTGAACTGTCTCTTTAAGGGGCAAAATTAATTTTTTTAAATACACAATTTGTAACCCAGTGCTATGCCACATAATGCGTTTTTATCGCGTTTGCGCGTGCGTTTTTGGTTAAACATGGAAATCACGAAATGCAAAAATTCCTGCGATTTCCGATGCGCACGCGTTAGTGCATGCGTTGTGGTTTTGCGACTATTTCTTGATGCAAAACACATGAGTTTTTCTAAGATTAAATTACAAAAACTCGGTTGCAAAAGCGTCGCAATGCACAACAATGCACAGAAATCGAGTGCGATAAGTGCTTGCGATAGTGTGTGCAATTTAGTGCATTGTACCTGGGGCCTCAGCCTATTCTATCATTTTCAGGGAGTATTTTTAGAATTAAGCATCTACCTCCCATTCTGAAGACAAAGTTTTTTAAACTGACTACAGCACTTACATTTTAGCCAAACTCCTGACAATCATTCTCCTGCATAGGTGCACTTATGGGGCTAGGTAAGGGATAAACAGCTGTGCGTGAAAGGCTGTGAGGCCGCTTTTCCTCCTTTTGACCATGAAATTTATTAAGAATATATACTAGATGTTTCCTTCATTGTACATACCCATATCATCATAAATATTGACTTGGGCTCCATTTTATTCTTTGCTTTTTTTTCTGCTTTGTGTGAAAGATCAGCAAAAAATATCATGTATCATAAAAGAATTGGATCAGAAGGCTGTTTCTTTTCATTTTGACTTTTCACAGTTTAACTACCTCAGTTGCAAATATGTCATCCTAAAGGTAAAAAAAAGAAAAATGAATAAAGGACTGCGAAGATCTATTCACTGGTACTGTCCTAGCATCTTTAAAAATTCAAGATGTAATTAAATCATTTTTCTAACTAGTACCAAAGCTAATATTTCTTATCCATGCGATTGCCGGAGGGAGCTCAAATGCTATTTGAGACTTTAGTGCAGGAAGTCTCAAACGGTTGGGCTCCAGACGTTTGAAAACTCAACTCAGCATTCCTGGCTTCCTTATGTAGTGAGGGATTGCGGGAGGTAGGTGTATTTTGAAAAATCTGGATGCACGCTGATTTTAAGAATCCCTGCTTTAGTTGTTAGCACGGAACCTTTTCTGCAAGGAGTTGTATGTTCGCCCTTTGCTTGTCTGGGCTTCCTGCTGCACTCCGTTTCTCACCAAAACATAAAGTTATACTGATTGGTTTTGTTTGAGACAATGATTAGACAGTAAAACCCTTGGGCAGGGACAGATGTGAATGGATTGAATAATTGTAAAGCACTGTGGAATATACAGACATAGACACATAAATCATGTTGCTACATTACATGTCTCTCTATATGGGGGACAAACCGTTGTATTATTTTTGTTTAAGGTTAGACAACAAAACAACTAGTTATAACCACAATGAGGTTAACATGCAATGAGCATCTTTGTTGTTACAAACTGTGGTGACCAAATGTCAGAAAAATTCTTCCTGTAGATTAAAAGATAATCGCAAAATAGTCTATAGCAGTAATCATCGTCAAAAATATTCCGCTTTTTAGGAGATGAAAGAAGTGGGTGGCATGCCTGTATGAGGTCTACCATACACAAGGCATGATGTAGCATTGCTTCATTCTCATGATAAGAACATAATCACAGTACAAAAGTAGGGTAAGATTGTTACATAATCTGAAGCCAAGCCATTACATTTACATGTCATTCTTAAACAATTTCAGTGTTGCAATTATTTAAATAGGATAAATCATCATCATGCAATTATAGATATATTAAGTTACCTCAAATATAACTGGCTATGGGCTTTGTTTCCTTAGGTTGTGCAGTATTCACTTTCTTCTGTGCTTTTGAAACTCCAAAAAGATCATCTTAGATCCCACTGTCCATGTGAGATGTAAGATGTACCGATTTGCTGGATTTCTGTTTTATTGGCTGGAAAAGGTCATCATCACTGTTCTCATCTATTGCTAAGGACAGGGGATATCTTCTGACCTCCTCCTGTGCCAGGAATGTTTGAGAATATTTACTAGGAGATGCTCTTGCTTTTTGGAGGCTGAGAAATGGGTAATGGACTTTGTGCAAAAATATCAGAACAAACAAGTATTCCATCTGGCGTAAAGGCCTTGATGTTATTTTAGTATGTGTTCTGGACTGTACATCATTCTCAGTGAATGAAAGCTCATGGTAGAATATGCTTATCTATATTCTGTTTGGATGGATTTGATTCCTATTTCAGGTATGTATAGATGTTCGTAACTTTGAGATTTCCAGAGTCATCTTTCTCACCAGAGTCCTGAGATGACAATTTCCTGCCCATTCTGTAGGTGGACGCCTTCCTACAACTTTGGCTCCGTCTTAAAAATACAGAAATCAGAAGAAAAAAAATAACAATTATTATTTAACAAAATAAACCAGCTGGTGCTAATTTATTAAATACAACTGACACCTTATCAAAATTGGTTTTGTAGGCCATAAAAATTTAACCAATAGCCTAAGCTAAAACAAATAAGTTGATGCCCTTGCTAAGTAAAATGGCATAAAATCAAATACAGATTGCAAAATGATGGTCGGGTGTTTTTTTTGTGCATTGAGGAAATTTGGAATGATTGGTTTCCTATTGAATGGCCAGCTAAAGTAATCTGTGGATCAACGCAGCTAGCTGGTCATAAAGTCAGTCTCTTAAGATCTAACAGAATTACCTTGTTTGCCAATGTGGAGGATATCAACCTGTGCTGGGTTTCAAAGCTCACTCCTACTCCTTCCCCTGTGCAAGTAGTGGGTGACGTGATGTTGCCTCTTAGATCTACCACTGAAGAGCTGGAAATGGCAGGCTTCCCTCCTGATAATTGGGAACTGCACCTCGGTAACATGCAGCTGGGTTAATCTGAAGATATTTCCTACAACAAAAACAAGACATAATTTTACAATAGCTTAATACTAGCTTGAAAAATTGTTTAGAACAGTAGGTTTGCGGAATAATAGGAACACGAATAGTTGCTGTTGGGGAAGCAAGGTACAATCTATAAAAAAGAATGCAGAATCCCAGTGAAGTCCAGAATTTCAGTGCAAAACAGCTCATGGAAAAAATGGAAATAAGCATTAAAGGTAAATATTAAAATAAAGGGAAAAAACTAATCAAATGTTCAGCTAATGTAGTCTCTACCATGATTACCTCTCCCAGCCTTCTTCATTATGGTGTGTGTGTTTTCAGCTCTTTTAATATCTTCACATTAGATCAGAAAGTTTGAGCCAGGTTTGTCATATCTAGATAATGGTGTCCAGGAGCCAGAATAGTATGAGCTCACATTGTTTTAAAACCACTACCCTCATCTATTCAAGTATTTCCTTTATTTTGTAGTTACTGTAAATGTCAGTCCATAATTTATTAATACAAACAGGCAAGAAAAAAAAGATCAGATTGAAAGAAAAAAGGAACTGTTGGAAACATTATATACTTGTAGTTCCCAATCCGAGAAGATGGAGCTTTTTTTTTAATTGAAAAGACTCTGCATGACTCTATACAAAATAAAATACATACAAACATCAAACTCTGAAATAAAATATTAGAAATCCAGATCAATATTTGTTCAATAACAAAGAAATGTCACAACCCATTGTGTGCAAAGTTTAGCCATAACCCAACTGCAGCTTTGTATGTTTAAATTCAAGGATCTATATTTGTCTTTTTAGGTTTCTTCATGCAAGTTTGTCCTGCACATCAGAGGCATTAAAAAAGGGTAGCAGTTTCTTAGTTATAAAAGCGATGTACCACAAGTTTGATTAGTTGTTGTCTGAAGCAGCTAATAAACAAAACCAAAACCAAAAGTATATGAAATTTTCAGATATCATTTAGTGATCTGTCGGGGGTAGAAGGGGTCTACCGCCCAACATCAATTTTAATTGCTTAATACAGACTAGTATACCGACAAGTAGTAGAGTCCAAGTAAAGGGATCTTTAGGGAAGTAGGGAGGTAAGTAAACAAACGCATGGCAATCAAATGGTATTAAGCATTTACCATCAACCCCAAGCATAGCATAAAAAGAAAGAAGGTAGATTACAGGTAACAAGACCCAGCTGGACTCCAATTCAGGTGTGAAACATCTTAGCGATGATTAAGATAAATGGGAGTACATTTATTAAGCTTCTGCAAAAGTTCGTGTATCTTGATTACTTCTGAAGCCAATGTAGTACTACATTAATGTGGTTAAAAAAAAGCATTGTGCTGCACCAAAAAGCTGCTAAAACTGTTTTTAATAAAAACAAGATTTGATAAGTTCATAGTATTTCTTGGTCTTATTTTAGAAAATAATTGAAGCAAGTAGACGATACTGCAAGATTCATGCAACATTATGTTTGAGCGATGTAATACACCTTTTGGTGAATTCACCACTAGTGTGTACTATATTGGTGTCCCATATTTTCCTATCTTTCCCAAGGCATCCTGTTCAGACATGCTCACAGTGTTTTGACCCTGTGAGTGACAGGGAGAGAGGTTGCCACCTGCAGGGAAATTCACTGGCCAAGCTAGTAAATCCATTCTGGTGGCGGTAACATAATTTTAAATAACAGCAAAGCTTTAAGTGGGCATTCAGTTATAGCCCCCAAACCACAATCAACCTCCCAGTGAAAGAATTTCGTAAGCTGGGTACAGACATGAACTGGAAAGGACGATTTTTTTGTAGGATTCACATGAACTGTGTGCGGATATACTGTGTATATCCTGGTGTGTATATGCTGGGTGTGGGATATGGAGTGGTTATGCTGGGTGTGGATATTGTGGGTGTGGATATGGTGTGGTTATGCTTGGTGTGGATATGGTGTGGATATGCTGGGTGTGGACATGGTGTGGTTATGCTGGGTGTGGATATGGTGTGGTTATGCTGGGTGTGGACATGGTCTGGTTATGCTGGGTGTGGACATGGTCTGGTCTGGTTATGCTGGGTGTGGATATGCTGGGTGTGGATATGGTGTGGATATGCTGGGTGTGGTTATGCTGGGTGTGGATATGGTGTGGTTATGCTGGGGGTGGATATGGTGTGTTTATGTGGGTGATGGTGTGTTATGCTGTGTGTTGGTGTGATAGGTTGGTATGTTTGTTGTTGATATGGTGTGGTTATGCTTGGTGTGGATATGGTGTGGTTATGCTGGGTGGATATGTGTGGTTTATTCTGGGTGTGGATATGGGTGTAGTTATGCTACCAGCATTCATTTTAAGTTAAATAACTAGAAAATGCTATAAAAGAATAATATAAGCATATGCTTTTCTTCTCCTGGTGTGTACAATATTGGTGTCTATTTCCTATCTTTCCCCAAGTCACTGGTTCAGACATGCTCACAGTGTTTGACCCTGTGAGTGACAGGGGAGAGAGGTTGCCACCTGCAGGGAAATTCACTGGCCAAGCTAGTAAATCCATTCTGGTGGCGGTAACATAATTTTTAAATAACAGCAAAGCTTTAAGTGGGCATTCAGTTATAGCCCCCAAACCACAATACACTTCCCAGGAAAGAATTTCGTAACTGGGTACAGACATGAACTGGAAAGGGACGATTTTGTAGGATTCACATGAACTGTGTGCGGATATACTGTGTATATCCTGGGTGTGTATATGCTGGGTGTGGATATGGAGTGGTTTGCTGGGTGTGGATATTGTGGGTGTGGATATGGTGTGGTTATGCTTGATGTGGATATGGTGTGGATATGCTGGGTGTGGACATGGTGTGGTTATGCTGGGTGTGGATATGGTGTGGTTATGCTGGTGTGGACATGGTCTGGTTATCTGTGGTGGACATGGTCTGGTTATGCTGGTGTGGATGCTGGGTGTGGATATGGTGTGGATATGGTGTGGATATGGTGTGGATATGCTGGTGTGGTTATGCTGGGTGTGGATATGGGTGTGCTATGCTGGGTGTGAATATGGTGTGGTTATGCTGGGTGTGGATATGGTGTGGTTATGCTGGTGTGGATATGGTGTGTTATGCTGGTGTGAATATGGTGTGTATGCTGGGTTGATTGTGTTGCTTGGTGTGGATATGGTGTGGTTATGCTTGGTGTGGATATGGTGTGGTTATGCTGGGTGTGGATATGGTGTGGTTATGCTGGGTGTGGATATGGTGTAGTTATGCTACAAGCAGATTCATTTTAAGTTAAATAACTAGAAAATGCTATAAAAGAATAATATAAGCATATGCTTTTCTTCTCCTGGTGTGTACAATATTGGTGTCTATTTCCTATCTTTCCCCAAGTCACTGGTTCAGACATGCTCACAGTGTTTGACCCTGTGAGTGACAGGGGAGAGAGGTTGCCACCTGCAGGAAATTCACTGGCCAAGCTAGTAAATCCATTCTGGTGGCAGTAACATAATTTTTAAATAACAGCAAAGCTTTAAGTGGGCATTCAGTTATGGCCCCCAAACCACAATATACCTCCCAGGAAAGAATTTCGTAAGCTGGGTACAGACATGAACTGGAAAGGGACGATTTTGTAGATCACAGAACTGGGTGTGGGATATCTGGGTGTGGACATGGTGTGGTTATGCTGGGTGTGGACATGGTCTGGTTATGCTGGGTGTGGACATGGTCTGTTTGCTGGGTTGTGACTGGTGTGGTTATGCTGGGTGTTGACAGGTGTGTTTATGCTGGGTGTTGACATGGTGTGGTTATGCTGGGGGGTGGGACATGGTGTGGTTATGCTGGGTGTGGATATGTGGTTGTGTGATATGGTGTGGTTAATGCGGGTGTGAATATGGGTGTGGTTATGCTGGGTGTGGTATGGTGTGGTTATGCTGGTGTGGATATGGGGTGGTTATATCTGGGGTTGGTTGGGTATATGGTGTGGTTTGCTGGTGTGGAATATGGTGTGTATCTTGGTGTGGATATGGTGTGGTTATGCTGGTGTGGTATGGTGTGGTTATGCTGGGGTGATATGTGTTGGGTATGCTTTGGGTGGGATATGGTGTGGTTATGCTGGGTGTGGATATGGTGTGGTTTGCTGGTGTGGTATGTGGTTGGTGTGTATGGTGTTGTTGTTATGTGGGTGCTGGGTGTGGATATGGTGTGTTATGCTGGGTGTGGATATGGTGTGGATGCTTGGTGTGGATATGGTGGGTTATGCTGGGTGTGGATATGGTGTGGTTTATGCTGGGTGTGGATATGGTGTAGTTATGCTGGGTGTGGATATGGTGTAGATATGGTGGGTGTGGATATGGTGTGGTTATGCTGGGTGTGGATATGCTGGGTGTGGATATGGTGTGGATATGCTGGGGTGTGGATATGGTGTGGTTTGCTGGGTGTGGATATGGTGGTGTTTATGCTGGGTGTGGATATGGTGTGGTTATGCTGGGTGTGGATATGGTGGGTTGTGGATATGGTGTTGGTTATGCTGGGTGTGATATGGTGTGGTTATGCTGGGTGTGGATATGGTGTGGTTATGCTTGGTGTGGATATGGTGTGGTTATGCTGTGTGGTATGGGTGGTTCTGGGTGTGGATATGGTGTAGTTATGCTACAGCAGATTCTTTTAAGTTAAATAACTAGAAATGCTATAAAGAATAATATAAGCATATGCTTTTCTTCTCCTGGCTTGCAATATTGGTGTCTTTTCCTATCTTTCCCCAAGTCACTGGTTCAGACATGCTCACAAGTGTTTGACCCTGTGAGTGACAGGGGAGAGAGGTTGCCACCTGCGGGAAATTCACCTGGCCAAGCTAGTAAATCCATTCTGGTGGCGGTAACATAATTTTTAAATAACATCAAGCTTTAGTGGGCATTCATTTATGGCCCCCAAACCACAATATACCTCCCAGGAAAGAATTTCGTTAGCTGGGTACAGACATGAATGGAAAGGGACGATTTGTGGATTCACATGAACTGGGGTGTGGATATATGCTGGTGTGGACATGGTGTGGTTATGCTGGGTGTGGATATGGTGTGGTTATGCTGGGTGTGGACATGGTGTGGTTATGCTGGGTGTTGACATGGTGTGGTTATGCTGGGCGTTGACATGGTGCGGTTATGCTGGGTGTGGATATGCTGGGTGTGGATATGTGGTTGGATATGCTGGGTTGGATATGGTGTGGTTATGCTGGTGTGAATATGGTGTGGTTATGCTGGATGTGGGTATGGTGTGGTTATGCTGGGTGTGGATATGGTGTGGTTATGCTGGGTGTGGATATGGTGTGGTTATGCTGGGTGTGGATATGGTGTGGTTATGCTTGGTGTAGTATGGTGTGGTTATGCGGGTGTGGATATAGTGTAGATATGGTGGATGATAGTGTGGGTTAGGCTGGGTGTGGATATTGTTGTGGTTATGCTTGGGTGGGACATGGTGTGGTTATGCTGGGTGTGATATGGTGTGGTTATGCTACAAGCAGATTCCATTTAAGTTAAATAACTAGAAAATGCTATAAAAGACATAATATAGCATATGCTTTTCTTCTCCTGTTGTGTACAATATTGGTGTCCTATTTCCTGTCTTTCCCAAGTCACTGGTTCAGACTGCTCACAGTGTTTGACCCTGTGAGTGACAGGGGAGAGAGGTTTGCCACCTGCAGGGAATTCACTGGCCAAGCTAGTAAATCCATTCTGGTGGTGGTACCATAATTTTTAAATAACGCAAAGCTTTAAGTGGGCATTCAGTTAGGCCCCCAAACCACAATACACTTCCCAGGAAGAAAATTTCGTAAGCTGGGTACAGACATGAACTGGAAGGGATGATTTTGTAGGATTCACATGAACTGGGTGTGGATATGCTGGGTGTGGACATGGTGTGGGTTATGCCTGGGTGTGGATATGGTGTGTTTATGCTGGGTTATGGACATGGTCTGGTTATGCGGGTGTGGACATGGTGTGGTTATGCTGGGTGTTGACATGGTGTGGGTTAGGTGATGCTGGGTGTGGATATGCTGGGTGTGGATTGGTGTTGGATAGCGCTGGGTGTGGATATGGTGTGGTTATGCTGTGTGATTATGGTGTGTTATGCTGGTGTGGGTATGATGGTGTGGTATGCTGGTGGCGGATATGGTGTGGTTATCTGGGGTGGATATGGTGTGGTTGTGGGTGTGGTATGTGTGTTATGCTTGGTGTGGATGTGGTGTGGTTATGCTTGTTGTGTGGATTGTGTGGTTATTGTGTGATGGGTGGTTATGCTGGGTGTGGATATGGTGTGGTTATGCTGGGTGGGGATATGGTGTGGATATGGTGTTAGTTTATGGGGTGGTGGAAATGTGTAGTGATATGGGGGTGGTGGATATGGTGTGGTTATGCTGGGTGTGAATATGGTATGGATATGGTGTGGTTATGCTGGGTGTGGATATGGTGTGGTTATGCTTGGTGTGGATATGGTTGTTGCTGGTGTGGACATGGTGTGGTTATGCTGGGTGTGGATATGGTGTGGTTTGCTTGGTGTGAATATGGTGTGGTTTGCTGGGTGTGGACATGTGTGGTTATGTTGGGTGGTGGATATGGTGTAGATATGGTAAGTGTGGATATGGTGTGGTTATGCTGGGTGTGGATATGGTGTGGTTATGCTGGGTGTGGATCTGGTGTGGTTATGCTTGGTGTGATATGGTGTGGTTATGCTTGGTGTGACAATGGGTGGTTATGCTGGGTGTGGATATGGGTGGGTTTATGCTACACTCAGATTCATTTTAAGTTAAATAACTAGAAAATGCTATAAAAGAAATATAAGCATATGCTTTTCTTCTCCTGTGTGTAACAATATTGGTGTCTATTTCCTATCTTTCCCCAAGTCACTGTGTCAGGCATGCTCACAGTGTTTGACCCTGGGAGTGACAGGGGAGAGAGGTTGCCACCTGCAGGGAAATTCACTGGCCAAGCTAGTAAATCCATTCTGGTGGTGGTAACATAATTTTTAATAACGCAAAGCTTTAGTGGGCATTCAGTTATGGCCCCCAAACCACAATACAACTCCCAGGAAAGAATTCGTAAGCTGGGTACAGACATGAACTGGAAAGGGACGATTTTGTAGGATTCAAATGAACTGGGTGTGGATATGCTGGGTGTGGACATGGTGTGTGGTTTCTGGGTTGGATATGGTGTGTTTATGCTGGGGTGTGGACATGGTCTGGTTATGCTGGGTGTGGACATGGTGGGTTATGCTGGGTGTTGACATGGTGTGGTTATGCTGGGTGTGGATTCTGGGTGTGGATATGGTGTGGATATGCTGGGTGTGGATATGGTGTGGTTATGCTGGGTGTGGATATGGTGTGTTGTTATGCTGGGTGTGGATAATGGTTGTTGTTTGCTGGGTGTGGATATGGTGGTAGGTGGGGTATGTGTGGTGTGGATATGGTGTGGTTGTGCTTGTGTGGATATGGTGTGGTTATGCTTGGTGTGGATATGGTGTGGTTATGCTGGGTGTGGATATTGTGTGGTTATGCTGGGTGGGATATGGTGTGGATATGGTGTAGTTATGCTGGGTGTGGATATGTTAGATAGGTGGTGTGGATATGGTGTGGTTATGCTGGGTGTGGTATATGGTTGGATATGGTGTGGATATGGTGTGGTTATGCTTGGTGTGGATATGGTGTGGTTATGCTGGGTGTGGACATGGTGTGGTTATGCTGGGTGTGGATATGGTGTGTTATGCTTGGTGTGAATATGGTGTGGTTATGCTGGGGTGGGGACATGTGTGTTATGCTGGGTGTGGATATGGTGTTGGATAGGGTGTAGTTATGCTGTGGGTGTGGATATGTTTAGATATGGTGGGTGTGGATATGGTGTGGTTATGCTGGGTGTGGATATGGTGTGGTTTATGCTGGGTGTGAATATGGTGGGTGTGGATATAGTGTGGTTATGCTTGGTGTGGATATGGTGGGTGTGGATATGGTGTGGTTATGCTGGGTGTGGACATGGTCTGGTTTATGCTGGGTGTGGACATGGTGTGGTTTATGCTGGGTGTGGATATGGTGTGGTTATGCTGGGTGTGGATTGGTGTGGATATGCTGGGGGGATATGGGTGGGGATATGGCTGGGTGTGGATATGGTGTGGTTATCTGGTGTGGATATGGTGTGGTCTGCTGGGTGTGGATATGGTGTGGTTATGCTGGGTGTGATTGGGGTGTGTATTGGTGTTGGTTATGCTTGGTGTGGATATTGTGTGGTTATGCTGGTGTGGATATGGTGTGGTTATGCTGGTGTGATTGTTGTGGTTATGCTGGGTGTGGATATGGTGTAGTTACATAGTACAATGTAACATAGTAATTAAGGTTGAATAAAGAACATTCGTCCATCAAAGTCCAACCTATTTTTTTTTTTTTTTTTTTTAACCCTACCTACCAGTTGATCCAGAGGAAGGCAAAAAACCCCAGCTAAAAAAGGGGGGAAAATTCCTTCCTGAACGGCAATCGGAAAGTACTCCCTGGATCAACCAGATCTATATGCATTAAACCAGTAATTCTCAATTTTTTTTAGTTTTAGAAACTTATCCAGGCCTTTTTTTAAAGTTATTCAATGAACTTGCCATTACCACCTCCGCTGGAAGACATTCCACAGTTTCACACCGTTCTCACTGTAAGAAACCTCTCCTACCTGAGATGAAACTTCTTTTCTTCCAACCTTAAAGGATGTCCACGAGTCCTCTGATATGACCTATTAGTGAACAATGCACCAGTAGAGTTCACTGATGGGCCATTAATATATTTGTTAAGGTTATCATGTCCCCACGCAAACCGCCGCTTCTCCAATGTAAACAGCCCTAACTTGTCTAATCTGCCTGCATATTCAAGCCCCTCCATTCCCCTTATAATTTAGTTGCCCTTCTCTGAACTGCTGCCTCAATTTCCACAGATGTCCCTTTGTATATGGGATTCCAAACAAACTGCACCGCATATTCCAAATGTGGCCTTCCCAGTGCCTTGTAAAGAGGGAGAATAATATTTTTCTCTTGATTCCATTCCCCTCTTTATACAGACAATATCTTGCTAGCTCTAGCTGTTGTGCGACGTGGCATTGTTTGCTACAGCTAAGTCTGTTATCTACACCAGAACCCCCAAATCTTTTTCCTTTCAATGCACTTAACACGAGTTATTTATGGTGTAGGTGGCACAGGGATTATAAATCCCAAATGCATCACCTTACATTTATCACATTGAATCTCATCTGCCATCTGCTGCCATTTTTGATAATCTATCTAGGTCTGCTTGCGCACTTGCCTCATTGGAAGTTTTCCCAAAGCTCTGCATAATTTAGTGTCATCAGCAAACACAGAGACCTTGCTCTAATGCCCCCTTCTAATCCATTTATAAACATATTAAACAAAGCGGCCCCAGTAACAGAACCCTGAGGAACTCCGCTTAAACTTTAGCCCACATAGAGTAGCTCCATTAACCACCACTCTCCTGTTTGCGGTCCAATAACCAGTTCCTCTTCCATGAACAAATGTTTTCTTCAAGGCCAACGTCCTCAGTTTATACACTAGTCGCCTATGGGCACAGTATCAAGGCTTTTGCAAAATCCAAATATACCACATCCACAGCTTGTGCCTGATCTAACTTCTATCACTATTCTTACCATAAAACCAATTAAATTTGTCCTGGCATGATCTATTTTCTCATAAATGCCATGCTGACTACTACTAATAAGATGATCTCTGGAGCACAAGTCAGGATATGATCCCTTAACAAAGTTTCCATCACCTCCCTACCCTGATGTTAGGCTTACAGGTCTATGTTACAGGCTGTGAACGGCTCCTTTTTTTGAATATTGGTATACATGGCTTTTTTCCAATCCACGGCACACCCCCGACAAAAGCGATCTGAAAATATGAGACACAGTGGTCTTGCTAGAACTGAACTAAGCTCTTTTAAAATCCTAGGATGCAATCCCTCTGGTCCTGGCGCTTTATTGATATAACTTTGTCTAATATTTCGTACCATATCCTCGTTTTATCCAATGTGAAAACTCTTCATTTCCTCCCTGCACATTTTCCAATCCCTACTGTAAGGATTCTCAACAGTAAAAACCGATGTAAAAAAAAACGGTTAAGCATTAGCCTTTTCGGCATCCTCTACAAACCACCTCAGCTCCATTATTTAATGGTCACCATTCTCAGTCTCATTTTTTTACCCATTTATATACTAAAAAACATCTTGGGGTTGGCTTGCTTTGTCGGCAATCCATTTCATTTTCTATTTTAGCTGTTTTAATTGCTTTCTTGCACTCTTGATTACAACACATTTTGAAGTCCCGTAAGCCGGTTCTGTGCCTTCTGCTTTCAAAATTTTAAAAGCCCTTTTCTTTTTTTCCATTTTCCCTTTTTAACCTGAGCATTAAGCCATGCAGGCGTGGACCTACTGTTTTTTACACTTGGTTTCCTAAGGTACACGATTTGGAAATGTTATAGTTTTAAATCCCTTTAAAAGTGGTCCACATCTGCTCAGTATCTTTACCTAGAAACAGTTCCCCCCAGTCGATGACAGGAGCGATTCCTTTAAAAGCTAAAATTAGCTTTCCTAAAGTAAAAGTTTTGTGTTAGCCAGTGCCTTTAGTTTTCTTCTGCAACCTATATTAAATGACACTATATCATGGTCCATTCCCTAAGCTTCCCATTACCTCATCTCCAATGAGCTCTGGGTTATTAGATATCACCAATCCAACAACGCATTCTTGTCTAGTAGAACTTCTACCATCTGTGAAAGAAAAATGCTCATATAGGAAATTTAAGAACTTTATAACCTTTTGAGGTGGCTGGCAGTTCCATTACTCCAATCTATTCGCAGGGTATTAAAATCCCCCATAACCAGAACATGCCCCATACCAGCAGCCTTCGCCAACTGCATATGGAGATTCATTTCCACTCTTCCCCGGCATTTGGCGGCTTATAACACACTCCAACAATTAATTACCCACCTCTTGCTTCCTGTACACAGTTTCCACCCTAAGTGTTCTGCCGCATCGTTTGCCTCCCCCCATCTATTCCATTCTTTTAATTTGGCTTCAATTCCTGTTTAACATACATACATACTCCTCCTCCTTTCTTTTATTAACGTCGTTCAGTCTAAATAAGGAGTCCCTTCAATTTCTGTCCCAGTCGTGTGAATCATTAAGCCATGATTCTGCTATAACCAATTACTCATACCTTTCCTTAAAGCTATTATTTCAAGTTCGCCGTTTTTCCAGCCAGACTCCTTGCATTTTTAAACATACCTTTTAGATATCATTGATTCTTCCATACATGCGTCACTCCTCCTTATCCTCTCTGCTCCCCCCTCCTCCTTCTCCTCCCTCCGTTGTGTTACTAGCCCCAGATCCCTACTTCTCTATCTACCCTGTGTAGTTAAACGTTCTCCCCCCCCATACCTAGTTTAAAATCTCCTCCACCCCCTAGCCATCTTCTCATCCCCAAAACAGTTGCACACCACCAGTGAGGTGCAATCCGTCACTACTAAAGAGCCTGTAGCCAACGAGAAAAGTCAGCCCAGTTCTCTAAAAACCCAACCCCATCTCCTTACACCACTCTCTTAGCCACGCATTTATACTCCTGAGCCTCCCGGTTGCCCTCCCTAAGCGGCAACGTGGCTGCGTAGGATTTCTGAAAGTCACTACCCTGGAGGTCCCTTGCTTTTAACTTGGCCCCTAATTCTCGGAAATCATTTTTAAGGACCTCACACCTCCACCTCTAACTTTGTCCATTGGCACCAATGTGAACCGACCGCCGGGTCACTCCCAGCCCACCCAATAATCTGTCTACACGTCCACCACATGCGAACCCTAGCACCAGGCAACACACACTGTTTCGGACATGCAGGGTCCTGGCGACAGATTACCCTATCTACCCTTCTCACTAATAGAATCCCCTACCACTACCACCTGTCTATCCTTCCTAGCCCCAGTTCTCCCTTCCCCTCCCCCTTGTATTGGAGATGGCCGTCCCCTGGTGCTCAAGGAAAGGCCCGCTCCATACAGCTGCTGCTGCTTCCGAGCCATCGTCCTCCAACATCTTCACCTAAAATGGCCAAATCTGTGGGGATCGACCAGCTGGTGATGCTGGGTGTGGGATTAGTTGGGTGTATATGGTGGGTGGTGATATGGTTGTTATGCTGGGTGTGGATATGGTGTGGTATGCTGTGGTGTGGATATGGTGTGGTTATGCTGGTGTGGATATGGGTGTGGTTTTGCTGGGTGTGGAAGTGTTGGTTAGCTGGTGTGGATATGTGGTGGTTTTGCTACAAGCAGATTCATTTTAAGTTAAATACTAAAAATGCTATAAAAGAATAATATAAGAATATGCTTTTCTTCTCTCCTGGTGTGTACATATTGGTGTCTATTTCCTATCTTTCCCCAGTCACTGGTTCATGACATGCTCACAGTGTTTGACCCTGTGAGTGACAGGGGAGAGAGGTTTTGCCACCATGCAGCTGAAATTCACTGGCCAGCTAGTAATCCATTCTGGTGGCGGTAACATAATTTTTAAATAACGCAAAGCTTTAAGTGGGCATTCATTTATAGCCCCCAACCACAATACACCTCCCAGGAAAGAATTTCGTAAGCTGGGTACAGACATGAACTGGAAAGGGACGATTTTGTTAGGATTCACATGAACTGGGTTTGGACAGGTGGTGGTTATGCTGGGTGTGGATATGGTGTGGTTATGCTGGGTGTGGACTGGTGTGGTTATGCTGGGTGTGGACATGGGTGGTTTATGCTGGTGTGATATGTTGTGGGATTTGTGTGTTATGCGTTGTATATGTGTGGTTGCTGGTGTGGATATGGTGTGGTTATGGCTGGCTGTGGACATGGTCTGGTTTGGCTGGGTGTGAACATGGTGTGGTTATGCTGGGTGTGGATATGGTGTGGGTTACTGTGGGTGGATATGCTGGGTGTGGATATGGTGTGGATATGCTGGGTGTGGTATGGGTGTGGTTATGCTGGGTGTGGATATGGTATGGTTATGCTGGGTGTGGGATATGGTGGGTGTGGATATGGTGTGGTTATGCTTGGTGTGGATATGGTGTGGTTATGCTTGGTGTGGATATGGTGTGGTTATGCTGGGTGTGGATATGGTGTGGTTATGCTGGTGTGGATATGGTGTTTATGCTGGGTGTGGAATGGTGTTGATATGGTGGTGTGTGGATATGGTGTGGTTAGGCTGGGTGTGGATTGGTTGGGTTATGCTGGGTGTGGTATGTGTGGGTTATGCTGGGTGTGGATATGGTGTGGTTCTGCTTGGATTGGTGTGGTTAATGTTGTGGGTTGTGGGTGGACATGGTGTGGTTATGCTGGGTGTGGATGTGTGGTTTTTGCTACCAGCGATTCATTTTAAGTTAAATAACTAAAAAATGCTATAAAAGAATAATATAGATATTCTTTTCTTCTCCTGGTTTGTACAATATTGGTGTCTATTTCCTATCTTTCCCCAAGTCACTGGTTCAGACATGCTCACAGTGTTTGACCCTGTGAGTGACGGGGAGAAGGTTCCACCTGCAGGGAATTACTGGCACAAGCTAGTAAATCCATTCTGTGCGGTAACATAATTTTTAAATAACAGCAAAGCTTTAAGTGGGCATTCAGTTATAGCCCCCAAACCACAATACACCTCCCAGGAAAGAATTTCGTAAGCTGGGTACAGACATGAACTGGAAAGGGACGATTTTGTAGGATTCACATGAACTGGGTGTGGACATGGTGTGGTTATGCTGGGTGTGGATATGGTGTGGTTATGCTGGGTGTGGACATGGTTGTGGTTATGCTGGGTGTGGACATGGTGTGGTTATGCTGGGTGTGGATATGGTGTGGTTATGCTGTGTGTGAATATGGTGTGGTTATGCGGGTGTGGATAAGGTGTGGTTAGGCTGGCTGTGGACATGGTCTGGTTATGCTGGGTGTGAAACATGGTGTGGTTATGCTGGGTGTGGATATGGTGTGGTTATGCTGGGTGTGGATATGCTGGGTGTGGATATGGTGTGGATATGCTGGGGGTGTGGATATGGTGTGGTTATTCTGGGTGTGGATATGGTATGGTTATGCTGGGTGTGGATATTGTGGGTGTGGATATGGTGTGGTTATGCTTGGTGTGGATATGGTGTGGTATGCTTGGTGTGGATATGGTGTGGTTATGCTGGGTGTGGATATGGTGTGGTTTATGCGGGTGTGGAATGTGTAGTTATTAGCCTGGGTGTGGATATGGTGTTGATATGGTGGTGTGTGGATATGGTGTGGTTAGGCTGGGTGTGGATATGGTGTGGTTATGCTTGGTGGGATATGGTGTGGTTATGCTGGGTGTGGACATGGTGTGGTTATGCTGGGTGTGGGATATGGTGTGGTTATGCTACAAGCAGATTCATTTTAAGTTAAATAACTAGAAAATGCTATAAAAGAATAATATAAGCATATGCTTTTCTTCTCCTGGTGTGTACAATATTGGTGTCTATTTCCTATCTTTCCCCAAGTCACTGGTTCAGACATGCTCACAGTGTTTGACCCTGTGAGTTACAGGGGAGAGAGGTTGTCACCTGCAGGGAAATTCACTGGCCAAGCTAGTAAATTCATTCTGGTGGCGGTAACATAATTTTTAAATAGCAGCAAAGCTTTAAGTGGGCATTCAGTTATGGCCCCCAAACCACAATACACCTCCCAGAAAATTTTCGTAAGTGTTGCACAGACATGAACTGGAAGGGAACATTTTGTAGGATTCAATGAACTGGGGTGTGGATATGCTGGTGTTGGCATGGTGTGGTTATGCTGGGTGTGGATATGGTGTGGTTGCTGGGTGTGGACATGTCTTGTTATGCTGGTGTGTGGACATGGTGTGGTTATGCTGGGTGTGGACATGTGTGGTGTTTGCCGGTGTGGTTATCTGGGGGTGGAGTCCTGGGTTGTGGATATGGTGTGGATATGCTGGGTGTGGATATGGTGTGGTTATGCTGGGTGTGAATATGGTGTGGTTATGCTGGGTGTAGATATGGTGTGGTTATGCTGGGTGTGGATATGATGTGGTTATGCTAGGTGTGGATATGGTGTGGTTATGCTGGGTGTGGATATGGTGTGGTTATGCTGGGTGTGATATGGTGGTGGATATGGTGGGTGTGGGATATGGTGTGTGTTATGCTTGGTGTGGAATGGTGGTGTGGTAGCTGAGTGTGGATATGGTGTGTGGTTTATGCTGGGTGTGGTAGATGGTGTGGTTATGCTGGTGTGGATTATTGTGTGGATATGGTGTAGTTATGCTGGGTGTGGATAGGGTAATAGGTGGGTTGGTATGGTGTGGTTACGCTGTGGTGTGGATATGGTGTGGTTATGCTTGGTGTGTATGGTGTGGTTATGCTGGGTGTGGACAGGTGTGGTTGATGCTGGGTGGACATGGTGTGGTTATCTTGGTGTGGGGACAATGGTGTGGTTATGCTGCGTGTGGACATGTGTGGTTTGCTGGGTGTGGATATGTGTGGTTATCGGGGTGTTGGCTTGGTGTGGTATGCTGGGTGTGGTATGGCTGGTTAGCTGGGTGTGATGTGGATGTGTGTGATATGAGTGTGGATATGGTGTAGTTATGCTGGGTGTGGATATGGTGTAGAGGATGGGGGTGTGGATCATGGTGTGGTTATGCTGGGTGTGGTATATGGGTGGATTGTGTAGTATGCTGGGTGTGGATATGGTGTAGATATGTGGGTGTGGATATGGTTGGTTAGGCTGGCGTGATTTGTGTATGCTTGGTGTGGATATGGTGTGGTTATGCTGGGTGTGGACATGGTGTGGTTATGCTGGGTGTGGATATGGTGTGGGTTTCTTAGTGTGGATATGTGTTGTTATGCTGGGTGTGGACATGGGTGGTTATGCTGGGTGTGGATATGTGGTGGATATGGTGTGGTTATGCTGGGTGTGGATATGGTGTAGATATGGTGTGGTTATGCTGGGTGTGGATATGGTGTGGTTATGCTGGTTGTGGATATGGTGTGGTTATGCTGGGTGTGGATATGGTGTGGGTTATGCTTGGTGTGGATATGGTGTGTGTATTGGGTGTGGTTTATGCTGGGTTGTGTAACATGGTCTGGTTATCTGGGTGTGGACATGGTGTGGTTATGCTGGTGTGGATATGGTGTAGTTATGCTGGGTGTGGAAATGGTGTAGATATGGTGTGGTGTGGGATATGGTGTGGTTATGGCTGGGTGTGGTATGGGGGTGGTTATGCTGGGTTGTGGATATGGTGGGGTTATGCTGGGTGTGGATATGGTGTGGTTTATCTATGGGTGTGGACATGGTCTGGTTATGCTGTGGTGTGGACATGGTGTGGTTATTGCTGGGTGTTGATATGGTGTGGGTTATGCTGTTGGTGTGAGATAGGTTGGATCATGCTGGTGTGGGATATGTGTGGGATATGCTGGGTGTGGAATGTGGTTGTGGATTGCTGGTTGTGGTTATGCTGGGTGTGAATATGTGTGTGTTATGCTGGGTGTGAATATGGTTTGCTGGTGTGGATATGGTGGTGGTTAGCTGGTGTGGATTGGTGTGGTTATGCTGGGTGTGGATATGGTGTGGCTATATGCTGGGTGGGGATATGGTGTGGTGTATGCTGGTGTGGATATGGTGTGGGTTATGCTTGTTGTGGATCTGGTGTGGTTATGCTGGGTGTGAATATGTGTGGAATATGGTGTATGTTATGCTGGGTGTGAAATATGGTGTGGTTGATGCTGGGTGGTGTGGATATGGTGTTGTCTGTTATGTCTGGGTGTGGATATGGTGTGGTTATGCTGCGCCAGGAGAAGAAAAGCATATTCTTATATTATTCTTTTATAGCATTTTCTAGTTATTTAACTTAAAATGAATCTGCTTGTAGTAAGAGTGGTTAAGGTGTTTACTCTTCTAACTTATAGAAAGAACTATAATTCTTTGATAGTAAGAACCAGCATTGTGCTTATTAAACAAGAATAACTTTTAATCTTTTAATTTAAAAAAACAAATAAAATGTAGCCAATGGTGTATACGAGACCATTAACCTATATATTTTAATTTTTTAAAATGGCAATACATACCTTAGAAAATGCTGCACTTGGAAAAGGCTGCAGAATCTGACTAGGGCTCTTACAGATTGTTTTTTTAAGTGTAGGGCTGAATTAACACCAGAATTAACTAGGGCACCATCAGGATCACTCTCCATCTTTCCTGGCACCGTCTTATTGTCATTACAGATATGATCTGCTGTACTATCCTATTCATCACTCCACTGTGCATCCCTTCCTGTGCTTCATTGTAATTTTTGCCTGGTGTGATCTGCTGTACTATCCTATCCATCACTCCACTGTGCATCCCTTCCTGTCCTTCATTGTAATTTTTGCCTGGTATGATCTGCTATCTTATCTCATTCTTGTCTGGTTGTTTATTTGTTTGATCCTCGCTCTGTTTTCATTTAATTTGTCTCCCCTTTGCCCCTCCCACATCCCAGCTGAACAGTATTTCTAATTGTAGTTGTAATCAGGCTAGCTATATCTGTAAGTGCCCTAATCAGATTCTGACCTTGGTCAGTTTGCACCCTTTTCCTAGTGCAGCCAGTGTAGGGCTGAATTAATCCTGAAGTACCTGACACTGATCATTGCTCATTTGGATCACACCATTCAACCCTTCCTATTGTATTATTAACCCATCATCATGTTCCATATAACCCTGCTCCTTATCTGCCTGGTTACCTACACACTAAGCTCTATCACCTCACTACAACACCCCACTGTTGGTAAGTCCATTTTTATTGCACCCTCCATTTTATCCTCTCCCCTCCTTTCCCACCATGAACTCCTTTCCATTATCAAACACCCCCTTGACTCCTCCACTACAAGACAAACGCATGGTCCATTTAAATCCCACTTTCCCCTCTCCTGCTTCTACTTGCAGCTGGTGATATCTCCCCTAATCCAGGCCCCACTCCCATACCGCACCTGAATGATCAACCCATCCCCATTCTAATATCTTCAGCCCGTAAATCTCCTTTATCCATTAGTACCCTAAACACACACAATATCACTAATGTACCTCTCCTTTCCCTTCCCCCTGCTCCTATATCCGGGGCCTTGTGCAATGCACGGTCTGTTTGTAATAAACTTGCACATGTACACAAACTATTTATCTCTAACTGCTTTACATTTCTTGGTCTTACCGAAACATGGCTGTCACCCTCTGACTGTCTCACCTGCCACGCTTTCATATGGTGGCCTACACTTCTGCCACACCACTAGGCCCAATAATAAATGTGGTGGGGGAGTTGGTATTCTTCTCTCTGAGCGCTGTACTTTCATACCTATCACGCCCTTACCAGCTCTCTCCAGTCTATCTTTTGAGTTCCACTCAGTCCGTGTTTATTCTCCCACGCCCCTGCAGATTGCGGTTATTTATCGACCACCCGGCCCGACCACTATTTTCTTTGGCCACTTCTCTGCTTGGTTGTCCCACTTTCTATCCTCTGACATCCCCTCAATTATCTTAGGGGATTTTAATATCCCCATCGATAACACCTCTGCTGCCACTAAACCTCTTACCTCCTCCCTTGGCCTTACTCAATGGTCCTCTGCTCAGACCCATTGTAATGGGCACACACCGGATCTGGTCTTCACCCGCCTCTGCTCTGTATCTAACTTCTCCAGCTATCCCTTTCCTCTGTTCGATCATCATCTTCTCAAATTTAAACTTGTGTCATCTGTCCTGACCGTAACCCCTAACAAACAAACGTACAGATGCAGAGACCTACATAATCTCAACACCCATTCACTCTCTGCCCCCTCCAATAACTTATCTCCATGCCCTCCTTCTCTGACCCTGCAGCCGTCCACTACCATACAACTGTTTCCAATGCCCTCGACTGTGTTGCTCCCTTATCCACCCGTCGCCTTAGTCGCAAGAACCCACAACCATGGCTTACGGATCAGATAAATTTGAAAAGGCAATCCCGTATAGCCGAACGACGCTGGTGCAAGAGTAACAAAAATAGAGACTTTCTTGAATTTAAAAGTGCCCTCTACCGGACCAGAAATGCTTTATTCTTAGCCAAACAAAACTACTTCTCTTCACTCAAATGCACACAGTCCCATAACCCGAAACAGCTCTTTAAAGTAATCAACTCCCTGCTCTGTTCGCCTCCTCCTCCGCCCTGTTTATCGGCTGATGAAATAGCCTCATATTTTACAGAAAAAAATATCCGAAATGGTTTTCCTATGCACCCTACCTCCTCCATACAGCTTCCAACTCCTACCACTGCACTGGCTAACCTCCCTTCATTGGTTAATCCATTTAATTGCACCCTAACGAGCTTCACAACTATTACAGAACAGGGACTCTTATCTCTCCTATCCAGGACACGTCTCACCACCTGCCCCTTGACCCCATTCCCTCTCATCTAATCCCCCCTTTCTCCTCTTCCTTCATACCAGCCCTCTCTTTAACTTGTCCCTATCCACTGGTATTTTCCCCTCCTCATTTAAACATGCTGATGTGGTCTCCCCTATACTTAAAAAACCCTCCCTTGACCCAGTCGCTCTTTCCAGCTACCAGCCTGTCTCCCTTCTCCCATTTGCTTCCAAACTACTGGAAAGACATGTCTATGCAGATCTGGTCAGTCACCTGTCTGCTAACTCTCTTTGACCACCTCCAGTCAGGCTTCCGCCCTAACCACTCTATGGAAACTGCCCTCACTAAAGTGACTAACGATCTACTTAGTGCTAAATCTAAAGGTCACTACTCTTTGCTCATACTTCTTCATCTGTCCTCTGCTTTTTATACTGTCGACCACCCTCTACTTCTTCAGATCCTGGCCTTCTTGGGTATCCAGGACACTGCACTTTCTTGGCTATCCTATCTCTCTGGTAGGACCTTTAGTGTTTTCCACTCTGAAATTAACTCCACCCCTCGCCCCTTCCCTGTGGGGGTCCCTATGGCCTTGGACAACTCATTAGTTCATTTGGATTCCATTATCACCTGTATGCGGATGATACTCAAATTTACATCTCTGCCCCATATCTCCCTACATGGACATCCCAAGTCCCCGACTGCCTTAATGCCATTTCTGCCTTCATGTTCTCCTGCTTCCTCAAACTTAACATGGACAAGACTGAACTTGTCCTTTTCCCACCCTCACGATCTGTTCCCCATCCGACCCTTCCTCTCGAACGAAGCTACAAAAATCCTAGTCCATGCCCTAGTCATATCCTGGCTTGACTACTGCAACACACTCCTGTGTGGTCTATCAAACAGCCTCCTGGCTCTGCTTCAATCCATCCTCAACTCTGCTGCCCAGCTCATTCATTTCTCTTCTCGCTCCTCTAATGCCTCTCTTCTCTGTCAGTCACTCCATTGGCTGCCCATCACGCAAAGGATCCGGTTCAAGATGCTTACCCTATCCTATAAAGCACAATCCAACACAGCCCCTTCATATATCTCAGAGCTGATCCACCGATATTGTCCCAGATGCAACCTCCGCTCTGCAAACGATCTCCTCGCTTGTGATGGCTATATTACTGCAGCTCTTTTATATGAACTTTGAAAAATAAAACACCAAAGACTGATTTAAGAGACTTTTTTTTTTTTTTTACTAATTTGTTTAGGCTGTTAAATTTAGAGCTAGAAATATATATATATATATAAGATTACATGGACATTAGGATATAATAATCTCCAAGGTTTTTAGTTACATTAGCAATTGACACAATAAGTGATGACTTTTTACTGCACATAAAATAAATCCAGTAGCATCATTTATGCCAACTATTATAGGTACAGCTAAAATGATCTACAGTGAGTAAGTGCATTTAGGTGGTAAAGGGTGTATATGGCTGAACCTTACAGGAGAACTATACTAAATTTTACCTGCATTTGAAAATTATAAAAGGAGTATTTGTTTCTTACCTTCTATTAAGGGAAAAAACAGCTGTTTAGGTAAGTGGCTTTGATTAAGTATAGTGCAAAATACAGGTACACATTTTCAGTACAGTTCTCCTTTCATAATCAGGTTTATCTTCATTTTATGGACCATTCAGTAACAACAGATTCATTAAGAAGAAAATATCCTAAACAGGACAGATTATTTGAATGTACCTACTTCACTCATGAAAACAGGTTTTTGCTGCTCACAGTGCAACTAAAACCTCAATACTTTGTTTGTTGAAAGTGTATTGTATAATTTAGCTGTAGGTAATCACCTTGAATGTTTCAAGTAGGCTAAATATCTTGTTTGGTCACAGTTGTTAAACAAATAGGGAAGGTTTGGCACAGACAAGATAAAAAGTGCTTTTAAAAAGAGGACACATTAAACATACACATATTCCTTTCTTTCAGATATTTCCGCTGTAGTAATGGTCTAGAAAAAGCATAAAAATTTAACTCCATATTAACAATCCACTGAGAGAAATTATATTGTTTGCTTCATTTGTCGAAAACATTTAAAGGGTCATCAAATATGCTGGAATCTTTCCTTTCAGATTTTCCATCTGTGGTTGGTTCACTGGCTTTGACTTTTTGTTTGCTTTTTTTTGAACTTTCTGATGCAAATATGTCATCTAAAATAAGAAGACAAATAAGAAAATAATGAACAACTTTATGCCCTTAATTCTAAAGGAGTCATTTTCATTTACATTTAAATCTATGATTTGACATTTTGAAACATTTGTAAGATTTTCTATACCACCCATAATGCTCCACAGGAAAAATAAATAATTGTTCGGGGGGAAATGCAGTGTTGAGCACATGGTTTCAGCTTTGTGAAATGTGTACTGCATTGTGGGAACACAAAAGGTTGGTTCTGCTGTTTAAAAGCACAAACAACCTTTTGTGATCCCACAATACTCGCAAAGTCACCACAAGCAAGGGGTTAAAGTCATGCTACAAAATATTAACCCTTTTTCACAGCACGGTGGATCTGAATGAATAGGTCGGTGAATGTTTTGACACAGCCGTCACAACACATAATTGAAATATTTGTGAAATACTTTTGCTGTAAAAGGTTTTACACAATGTAGGGAAAAAGTAACACTTGTTATTTCAATGCATAAGATTAAAAGAACACTTAAAGGGGAAGTTCAGTGCAAATACATATGCTTTTCAGAAAAGAGAGCAGTATATTTCCATCCCAATGACCTTAACCTGCCCATCCAGCATTTTGTCTGTGTATAAATAAATGCAACCGAAATACTGACTAGTAGAGACCCTTATGGTCTTGCCCTTGACCCAGCGCCTGGGTTGAGTCAGTTGCTCAGTAGAGATCTGAGCATCTTTGACCCAATCAACAGCCAATCAGTAGAAATTACTGTTAGGAACATTCCAAGGATGTGGTGCATCCTGGGAAGAAGAAGGACTGTTAGAACCTGAAAGGTCAGCTCACTAATGTTAACAGCAGGGAACAGCAAAGAGTATGAAATCAACCGATTTTTCAAAATGGGAGAGAATATGTAGAATAACTAAGAAGTATCTGATGTATTCAATTAGATCAACTGGACGTTTAGTTCTTGAAGACGTTTCGTTAGTCATCCGACTGGCTTTCTCAATTCAGAATGACTTGTACAAGAATCTGTTGGCAATAAATACCCAGGAATATGGCCCATATTCAGCATATAATGGCTATATCACTTTTAAAGTTGAGTTTTGGTTAGGTTTGCAAGCTGTCATTTTTTGCCCTGTCAAATTGTGTTTGTCCAAAATGTAATTGTATTTGATTTTATTTCCTTACATGTAAAACTTTTTCCTTTAAAGAAAAAAAGCTGTTAAGTTCTCTTACAGTAAAAACTAAAAAGGAATTTTACACTAAAAAAATGATTTTGCCTCATTTCAATATATAATTTGCCCTGGGCATTCCTATAACACCTCTTAGCCACTATCCAATCACACCCTTAACACCTGGCTGTGATATGCTAATTGGGACATTTGGTACAAGTCATTCTGAATTGAGAAAGCCAGTCGGATGACTAGCAAAACGTCTTCAAGAACTAAACTTCAAGTCCAGTTGATCTAATTGAATAGAACAGATATACCATGACCTGGATGAATGAGCAAATGAACATTCACAACCAATTACTAAGAAGGCACAAATTAACAATTTAACAAATATTGATCATTTCCACTGAACTGTCTCTTTAAGGGGCAAAATTAATTTTTTTAAATAACAATTTGTAACCTCAGTGCTATGCCACAATAATGCGTTTTTATCGCGTTTGCGCGTGCGTTTTTGGTTAACATGGAAATCACGGAAATGCAAAAATTCCTGCGATTTCCGATGCGCACGCGTTAGTGCATGCGTTTGCGTTTTGCGTGCACTATTTCTTGATGCAAACACATGAGTTTTTCTAATATTAAATTACAAAAACTCGTGCAAACGCGTCGCAATGCACAACAATGCACAGAAATCGAGTGCGATAATGCTTGCGATAGTGTGTGCAATTTAGTGCATTGTACTGGGGCCTCAGCCTCATTCTATCATTTTCAGGGATCGTATTATTTTAGAATTAAGCATTCCTACCTCCCATTCTGAAGACAAAGTTTAAACTGACTACCAGCACTTACATTTATAGCCAACTCCTGACAATCATTCCTCTGCATAGGTGCACTTATGGGGCTAGGTAAGGGATAAACAGCTGTGCGTGAAAGCTGTGAGGCGCTTTTCCTCCTTTTGCACATGAAATTTATTAGAAATATATAATAGATGTTTCCTTCATTGTACATACCCATATCATCATCAAATATTGACTTGGGCTCCATTTTCTTCTTTGCTTTTTTTTCTGCTTTGTGTGAAAGATCAGCAAAAATATCCATGTCATCATAAAAGAGATTGGATTCAGAAGGCTGTTTCTTTTCATTTGACTTTTTCACAGTTTTAACTACCTCAGTTGCAAATATGTCATCCTAAAGGTAAAAAAGAAAAATGAAATAAAGGACTGCGAAGATCTATTCACTGGTACTGTCCTATGCATCTTTAAAAATTCAAGAATGTAATTAAATCATTTTTTCTAACTAGTACCAAAGCTAATATTCTTTATCCATGCGATTGCCTGGAAGGGAGCTCAATGCTATTCTGAGACTTTAGTGCAGGAAGTCTCAAACGGTGGGCTTCCAGACGTTTGAAAACTTCAACTCCCAGCATTCCCTGGCTTCCTTATGTAGTTGAGGGATGCTGGGAGTTGTATTTTTGAAACATCTGGATGCACGCTGTTTAAGAATCCCTGCTTTAGTTGTTAGCACGGATACCTTTTCTGCAAGGAGTTTGTATGTTCGCCCTTTGCTTGTCTGGGCTTCCTGCTGCACTCCGTTTCTCACAAAATCATAAAGTTATACTGATTGGTTTTGTTTGTAAGACAATGATTAGACAGTAAACCCTTTGGGGCAGGGACAGATGTGAATGGATTGAATAATTGTAAAGCACTGTGGAATATACATACATAGACACATAAATCATTGTTGCTACATTACATGTCTCTCTCTATATGGGGACAAACCGTTGTATTTATTTTTGTTAATGTTTTAGCAACAAAACAACTATTTATAACCAAATGAGGTTAACATGCAATGAGCATCTTTGTTGTTTACTAAACTGTGGTGACCAAATGTCAGAAAATTCTTCCTGTAGATTAAAAAGATAATCGCAATAATAGTCTATAGCAGTAATCATCGTCAAAATATTCCGCTTTTTAGGAGATGAAAGAAGTGGGTGGCATGCCTGTATGAGGTCTACCATACACAAGGCATGATGTAGCATTGCTTCATTCTCATGATAAGAACATAATCACAGTACAAAAGTAGGGTAAGATTGTTTTACATAATCTGAAGCCAAGCCCTATACATTTACATGTCATCTTCTTAAACAATTTCAGTGTTGCAATTATTTAAATAGTATTAAAATCATCATCATGCAATTATAGATTATATTAATTTACCTCAAATATATTACTGGCTATGGGCTTTGTTTCCTTAGGTTGTGCAGTATTCACTTTCTTCTGTGCTTTTGAAACTCCAAAAAGATCATCTTCAGATCCACTGTCCATGTGAGATGTAAGATGTACCGATTTGCTGGATTTCTGTTTTATTGGCTGGAAAAGGTCATCATCACTGTTCTCATCTATTGCTAAGACAGGGGATATCTTCTGACCTCCTCCTGTGCCAGGAATGTTTGAGAATATTTTACTAGGAGATGCTTCTTGCTTTTTGGAGGCTGAAGAAATGGGTAATGGACTTTGTGCAAAAATATCAGAACCAAACAAGTAATTTCCATCTGGCGTTAAAGGCCTTGATGTTATTTTAGTATGTGTTCTGGACTGTACATCATTCTCAGTGAATGAAAGCTTCATGGTAGAAATATGCTTATCTATATTCTGTTTGGATGGATTTGATCCTATTTCAGGTATTGTATTAGATGTTCTGTAACTTTGAGATTCTCCAGAGTCATCTTTCTCACCAGAGTCCTGAGATGACAATTTCCTGCCCATTCTTGTAGGTGGACGCCTTCCTACAACTTTGGCTCTCGTCTTAAAATACAGAAATCAGAAGAAAAATATAACAATTATTATTTAACAAATAAACCAGCTGTGCTAATTTATTAAATACAACTGACACCTTAATCAAATTGGTTTTGTAGGCATAAAAATTTAACCAATAGCCTAGCTAAATACAAATAAGTTGATGCCCTTGCTAAGTAAAATGGCATAAAATCAAATACAGATTGCAAAATGATTGGTCCGGGTGTTTTTTTTGTGCATTGAGGGAACTTTGGAATGATTGTTTCCTATTGTATGGCCAGCTAAAGTAATCTGTGGATCACATGCAGCTAGCTCTGGGTCATAAAGTCAGTCTCTTAAGATCTAACAGAATACCTTGTTTGCACTGTGGAGGATATCAACCTGTGCTGGGTCTTCAAAGCTCACTCCTACTCCTTCCCCTGTGCATGTAGTGGGTGACGTGATGTTGCCTCTTAGATCTACCACTGAAGAGCTGGAAATGGCAGGCTTCCCTCCTGATAATTTGGGAACTGCACCTGGTAACATTGCAGCTGGGTTAATCTGAAGATTTTCCTACAACAAAAACAAGACATAATTTTACAATATGCTTAATACTAGCTTGAAAAATTGTTAGAACAGTAGGTTTGCAGGAATAATAGGAACACGAATAGTGCTGTGTTGGGGAAGCAAGGTACAATCTATAAAAAAGAATGCAGAATCCCAGTGAAGTCCAGAATTTCAGTGCAAAACAGCTCATGGAAAAAATGGAAATAAGCATTAAAAGGTAAATATTAAAATAAAGGAAAAAACTAATCAAATGTTCAGCTAATGTAGCTCTACCATGATTACCCTCTCCCAGCCTTCTTCATTATGGTGTGTGTGTTTTCAGCTCTTTTAAATCTTCACATTAGATCAGAAAGTTTGAGCCAGGTTTGTCATATCTAGATAATGGTGTCCCAGGAGCCAGAATAGTATGAGCTCACATTGTTTTTAAAACACTACCCTCATCTATTCAAGTATTTCCTTTATTTTGCTAGTTACCTGTAAATGTCAGTTCCATAATTTATTAATACAACAGGCAAGAAAAAAAAGATCAGATTGAAAGAAAAAAGGAACTGTTGGAAACATTATATTTACTTGTAGTTTCCCAATCCGAGAAGATGGAGCTTTTTTTTTAATTGAAACAGACTCTGCATGACTCTATACAAAATAAAATACATACAAACAAATCAAACTCTTGAAATAAAATATTAGAAATCCAGATCAATATTTTGTTCACTAACAAAGAAATGTCACAACCCATTGTGCTAAAGTTTAGCCTAACCCAACTGCAGCTTTGTATGTTTAAATTCAAGGATCTATCATTTGTCTTTTTAATGTTTCTTCAATGCAAGTTTGTCCTGCACTCAGAGGCATTAAAAAAGGGTAGCAGTTTCTTAGTTATAAAGCGATGTACACAAGTTTGATTAGTGTTGTCTGAAGCAGCTAATAAACATAAACCAAAAACCAAAAGTATATGAAAATTTTCAGATATCATTTAGTGATCTGTCGGGGGTAGAAGGGGTCTACCGCCCACCATCCAATTTTAATTGCTTAATACAGACTAGTATACCGACAAGTACGTATAGTCCAATAAAGGGTATCTTTAGGAAGTAGGGAGTAACAACCACGCATGGCAATCAAATTGTATTAAGCATTTTACCATCAACCCCAAGCATAGCATAAAAAGAAAGAAGGTAGATTACAGGTCACAAGACCCCAGCTGGACTCCAATTCAGGTGTAGAAACATCTTAGCGATGATTAAGATAAATGGGAGCTACATTTATTAAGTCTTCCTGCAAAAGTTCTGTATCTTGATACTTTCTGAAGCCAATGTATGTCTACATTAATGTGGTTTAATAAAAAAGCATTGTGCTGCACCAAAAAGCTGCTACTAACTGTTTTTTAATAAAAACAAGATTTGATAAGTTCATAGTATTTCTTGGTCTATTTTAGAAATAATTTAGAAGCAAGTAGACGATACTGCAAGACTTCATGGCACATTATGTTTGAGCGCATGTAATACACCTTTTGGTGAATTCACCACTAGCCGCAGTGGTACAAACTAGAGGTAAATTTGCGCTAACCTATTCAATACTTGTTAAAATGACTTTAACCCCTTGCTTGTGTCCGCAACTAATTTAATATTGATTTTACGGTAATTTACGGTAATTTCTGCAGGACTATTCATTATTATAGACTATTATATAGTTATGTAAGGGTTAATACAGTTTAGTATTTACCCAGAGCTGCCAAAGGAATCTCTGGAAAGCTCTCTACTAAGAGTGAATGCAGCTCTGGGTAAATATCCCTGCTTGAGCCTATGCGCACATGACACTACTATATTTTTCAATCTAATAAACTAAACTAGGGCATCTTTATTTTAATGCATAATGTGTGCACAGAACTGTACATAGGCTTATGCAAGTATTAAATTATGCAGCATAGTTCTTTGAAAACACCTGCTGCATTTTATTGCATTTTTATTTAATTTAATGTGTTATTACTTTATTTCAATTTTAATTTTTTTCGTGCATTTCAAAATTAGTTTTATGCATAAACTATTATATCTATGGACTTGGCCATATTATGCACTCTAAATGATGTGATAGCACTTATCACAAACACACTGACCTCTGAATGTTCTGGTTTGGAAACATTAACTTCTTTCACCACTGCAACTTTAGTTGTCAATTGAGAGACAGCAGAATGTCCTGATAAGTTCATGGATTTCTTTTCCATCACTTTCTGTAACAGAGGAAGACATGTTAGGCTGGTATTCATTTTTTTTAAATAAAATACAAACATTTATAAACCCTTAAGAATTTTCACTATTTTTACATAAATAAAAACACGATTAGATTTTATGTCAAGTCCTCAATGAGAAAAATTAATGAAACATTTATCAAAATGATCTAATATACAATACATTCTCCGTTTATTCGTTATTGCGAAAATTGAAGCAAATGGGTTTTACCATTTTTGTGTGAGGTCGCGACAGAGGTGGCGACATTTCGATGCTTGCAGGAAATTGCACTGACATTCCGATCGTGGCTAGTTACCACCTTTATAATTTTATTTCCAAATTTTGTGACAACATTGTGTCGTTTTTTGTCAAAATATATAATGCCTGCTGGGAATCAGGTCTTTCTTATTGTCACAGCAATCAAGGAAAAACAAAACTCTATTCAAATGAGAATTAGCGATCTTATTAGCTTAGTAACAGCCCTCTAGATGTGGTCCCACACCGTTAACAGCAATTAAAAATAGAAATATTCAAAAGGTCAAAAAGCACCAATTGAGGCCATGCACAGAATCAAAAAAGTATAGACTGAAACATTACTACTTGTAAAGCTCCAATTCACAATCGGTAAAAATAGCTTACCTACTTATAAACAATATCAAGAAGCAACCAGCCAACCCACTAATGGAGAAAGAATCTTTATTGCTAGGTCTTAACAATCCTAAAAATAAAATCCACAAAAGCAATACCATTTTCCTGCAGCTCTAATATTGTACACAATTTAATCTAACAAATAAGTAAAAATCTAAGAGGACTCTATTAATCGGCCGCTGTGGGTACAGCATGGAGAGGTACAGGAGGAATAGTAGATTCTGTTGCATTTTTGTTTTTATGTGTGGTCACTTGCTGTGACATGCTTACAAAATATAAAGGTGCCCCTGTGTACACTTAACTGACAATTTTATTATAAATAACCCACAAAAGACCAGCCTCATCATTAACAGTTAAGTGGTGTCTCTGGTATACAGGCTTCCTAGTTAGATTGAAAAGGCCTATATCTGTTCTTTTTCCTATATTGTTTCTTTTTATTGGACATTATGAGAAAACACAGAATACCAGAGACTTTACTGCACACTTTATTGTATTTATATTCTGTGTTGTATTCCCTTTTTTTGTTTCGCTGTAAAGCAAATCTTTGTTTTTTTTTGACAATTTCTACCGAGGAATAGGCTTAATTTCCGAGAACAAGAATAGATTGACACATATCAGAAGAAAGTTTTTCTTTCTGGCCATTTTACCCTTGTAAATGACCCACAAATGCTAATACATCAGATACTCAGCTAGTCTAAAGAAGCAAGTTTCAGTTTGAAAGATTGTTTATAGCAACATTTTAAAACGATAGATTTGCATTAGCAAAGGAATGGCAGCTACTTGTTTCAAACAGCAACAGACAGGTGCTTCCAACCAGACTGCACAAAGTCAGCTTTGCACATTTCCCCTTGGTTAATGTTGAAGTAAATATAAACGTTAAAGGGTATCTCCACCCTGAAAAAAAAAACATTAGTGTAGGGCACCGTAGCCCACCACCAACCGCCATGTTTGTATAGTTAAAAAAGCTGCAGAAAGTTACTTCCATGCCTTTGTTCCTCTGGTGCTCTGATCCAGGCCCTCTGCTTGCTGGAACTGCAAGCAGGTGGCCAGACCGGCAGCCAACCACACACGTGGCTGTCGGCATTGCAGAACGCCGGGGGAACGAAGTGACGTACATTTATGCGGCTTTTTTGACTGATTGAAATTGGCATTTTGGGGTGGGCTAGGGTGCCCTACACTGCAGAATAACAGGGACAGGGAGGAAACAGGGACCGGATGACTCACTGACACCTTCTACTTTTCACTTTTCCTAAATTTGCACAGACACTGCAGGAGAACCATTTGGAGTGGAGATGTAAGTTAAGGGATTTTTGAACACTGCACAGTGGGGCCAGTAGTTGGTTTAATTTTAGTGTTGGGGTGGACATACCCTTTAAGCTGCTAGATTTACCTTCTTTTAAATTAATACATTTAGCCTTTAGTACTCATTTAATAATGTTATTAAAATTAAATTAATTTTCAAAAGTAACCAGAAACATACATAACACAAATCCTCCACATTAAAATGGCATGTAAGCAAGTGTACTGTAAGAAAAGTATAAATACCGGGGGCTTTTTTGGTTTGGCTGTGCTGAACAGATCATCTTCATCGTCATCAAACAATCCCATTTTAGGCGACTGGCTTGATTTTTCAGGCTGAAATCCAGATAAATGTAGGTTTTTACCATTTCATTTACAAAAAAAATGGTGGGCTATGTACAGCTGGAATATTATAGCCTAAACAAATGTTAACGATAAGAAATAATATAAAATAGCATTTTGAGGGGAGTAATTGGAACGCACCATTTGTTTTTTCGCACTAGCAAACAAGTCCACATCAGGATCGTTATCTTTCTGTAACTCCTGGCTGAACAGAAAATCCTCATCTTGAAAAACCCCGGTGCTTTTTTTATTAGAACTCTTCTCGGTGGAGACCTAACAGTAAAAACATCAACGAAAAATGAACTATGGGGCTGAAAATGCAGGATACCTAATACAGGTTTCTTCTCCTCCTAAATGGAGAACACTGCATATGCAAAATACTATGAATATATTACACTCAAGGATTACAATTGCATTTAATTAGTGTTTTTTGTTCTCCAATTAATAACAGAGTTATAATGAAGCTCCCACAAAGTGTAAATATGTATTTTTGTGTCTTTATTATATTAACTATAAACAGGCATAACAACTTGGTCCTATAAACCGACAACTGCATACTAAATTGAATACAGAGAAATATGCTTCAATTGCAGCAATAATACTGTTCTTCACTGTGGCATAAAACAAGGTATGTTAGGACACAATCCCCATAATATTCCAAGATACAAGGTACATGTATTTGATAAAGGATAAGTATGTGCGTGCACTTAAGGATACGTATCTGCACGCGCACAGAACCAACAGGCATTAGCTTTTGAGGTTCAGAAGCAGAGGAAATCTCAGAAGGGCAGAGCTTTACATTCAGCAAAGCAGAACCAAGATGTCAGCAACTTTCAAGTTTCAAAGGTAGGCTCTGGAGGGGCATAGGGGAAAAAAATGGCAACAGGTTTTTAAAGCTGCAGCTTCCAACTTGATTTTTCAGCATACTTATCCTTTAAAGGACATGTCCACCCCCAAAACTATAATTCCCCCCACTACTGGCCCCACTCTGTAGTGTAATAAAATCCTTACCTCACATCCCAGCTCCAAATGGTTCTCCTGTAATGTCCAAAAAAACTCAGTGCAGGTAGAGGCTTCCTCTCAGAGGTTTTTGGCTTGATCAGAGCATCCCCCCCCCCTCCCTCCCATTTTCATCTCCCTCCCCCTAGTGTAAATCCCTTTGTATATATTGTAGGGCTTCCTCCCCCAGCCCCAACCGCATTATTGTTATTTTCAGAAAGTCCCCCATCTTTACTTACCTTTCCTCTCTCCTCAGGCATTCTGAACTGCTGGCAGCCGCGTCTGTGATTTGCAGCCTCTCAGCCAATCATGGACGCAGCTGCCGGTCCAGCCCCCTGCTTGCAGTTTTATGCAAGCAGAAGGCCGGGCAGTGCGGTGGGGGAGAGAGGGAAGGTAAGTGAAGATCGGGGGAGTTTCTAGATATAACAATAATGAGGTTGGGGCTGGGGGAGGAAGCCCTACAACATATACAAAATTTAGAAAAGAGGTGGACATTTAATACACAAGGAATCTGAATGTGAAACAACCATATTTTTAAAGGACATGTACATTGAGAAATTAGATTTTTTAAATTGCTCATTAGTGGAAACTATAATTCTTCCCAACTATCACTGTACCATTTTTTGATGATCTGTCCCCTATTTCTTTAGATATCCAGTCTCAAACATCTTACATTTAATCTGTAAATCAAGTGCCTTAGTATCATAAATGGTTCTGTTATGTATAGTTTTGCTGTAGCTATAATGGTAACAGTTGGTATGAGAACAAGACGAGAGTCAGAAAGTCTGGCAGGGGGCTGGAGGACTGAGGCAAGCACTGGATTCATGCAGGAAAAAAAAACCAAACACATCAGAGTAAGTGCTGCTTACATGTATTAATTTATATATTGAAATGAGGCAAAATCATTTTTTTAGTGTAAAATTCCTTTTTAGTTTTTACTTAACAGCTTTTTTTCTTTAAAGGAAAAAGTTTTACATGTAAGGAAATAAAATCAAATACAATTACATTTTGGACAAACACAATTTGACAGGGCAAAAAATGACAGCTTGCAAACCTAACCAAAACTCAACTTTAAAAGTGATATAGCCATTATATGCTGAATATGGGCCATATTCCTGGGTATTTATTGCCAACAGAGAAAGCAAGTCAGATGACTAGCGAAACATCTTCAAGAACTAAACTTCATGTCCAGTTTATCTGACTGAATACAGATACACTATGATCTGGATTAATGAGAACCTTCACAAGCCCTATTAAAGGGCATCTATAGTGAAAAAAACACAATGCCCCTTTGCAAAGTTAAATTCATGTACTCTGTGCTGCCCTAATCCTATCTCTGTCAGTGACTTTGTTTAACCATGGTGTCAGATCTGTGTACAGCACTCCCCCCTTCCCCCTCCCCTCTGTTACCTCCTCCGTGTCTCAACTCCGGCTAACCGACAAGCTTATCATGTGCAGTAGGAGTTAAAAGTTCAACATCCTGAAAAACACACCCACTCACAGTGGCCAATAGAAAGCAAGCTTTCCTGGAGACACGGAAGAAGGAGAACAGTACAGTTTACGATCTCTCACTTTGTGACCCATCATCAATCAGTGAAAGCTATTAAGAAGGGGGTCAAGTGCAGCCTTATATCTACCATCAAAGCTACCTCTCTCCCCCTGCTAATGCTCTTATCTCTATGTTTATTACAGAGCAGGGAGGGGGGATCATGTCACAGGGATTTGATTGACAGTCCAAGTAGGAGTAGAGGAATGCAATCACTATTCTCCTAACTCTCAGGACAGAGAGTGAATCTGAAAAAAGTGAAGACACTGTGGGGGTTGTGGGGAATTATAGAACACATGGAAAGAAAGAAAGAAAAAAAAAGTTAATTTTCCCACTATAGATGCCCTTTAAAAGGTCACTATACTCAATGAAACAACTTTACACTTTCTGAAACTACAAATATGAGAGAAGTTAAATGGTGGTAATCACATATTTATCTGTGCTTGCTTTGTCATTAAATTATTAATGTTTAGTGAGTACTCCTAATCCCCACACTCCCTTACTCACTGCCTACTTGCAGTGTTCTGCACAGCCTCACCATGGACCCTGCTCTGATTACACATCTCCCCCTCCCTCCCCCCCACTTTTTTTTATTCTCTGCTGATTCTCTTAAATGTTGCAGAAAGTGTGCTGGCAGGCAGGGTAAGAGGTCAAGCATGGGTCACAAATTATAATTTCTGCTTCTGGAGTGACAGGTCTTTCTCTGTAAATGCTGTGATTAAAATGATGATTTCTCAGAATCTACAGCTCAGATTTGAACTCTCTCTAAAAGTACTTTTTGAAAATTAAATTTTTTAGAGTAAAGATACCCTTTAATGTGTCTGTGTGTTGTGACTTAAAATCTGCATCAACGATAAAGCTAAATGCAGTCAAAAAATCAGAGCTGATTAGGACTGCAACTCATGTCCATTAATGTTAAGCATAAAATGTCTAAATTCACAGGTAACTCAAGAACAATTCCACAGATTTCTTGGCTAGGTAAGAGCACTTCTCAGATGTCCTGCACATTTGTACCAAATTTTCAGGGAGATTCAATAAAAGGTCTTATCGTTACAAATAGTGCTAATTTTGCCCCAACCAATCAGATCTTATTTAACATTTGAAAACGACCATCTGATTGTCTGGGGCAAAATTAACACCATTTTTAACGATAAGAACTTTTATTGAATAACCCTGTTTGTGTCTAGCTTAGGAGGAGACAGTGCAAAAATGGGCTGAAAAAAAGAGGAGGAGAAAGAAAGAACAGTAATTTGTCTATTCCAAGCCAATTTAATTATTGATGTATTTACCTTTTCAGGTTCTTTTTCTGCATTATTTATTTTTAAATGATTTCCATTGTTCTCTTCTTTGTCATCACCATTATCATCATCAAAGAGGCTTAATACATTTTTACTTTTTATTTTATTATGTTTATCAGTTGGTGGAGATGAAAACAATTTATTTTCTGCATGGTCTTCTGACTCTAAGAACATGGCTGGTTTTACCTGAATAAGAAAGAAACAAATATTTGTTATGGTTTTAAGCCAATTCTCAGCTTTATTAAAGAAAGAGCACTGTGAACAACATTCAAATTCATAGTAGGTAAAGCACTGAAACTTGGTTGTTTTAAAACATATATCAGCATTGGTTATGCTTTTAAAGGGCAACTAGTGGTCCTTTCTCCTTCCTCCCTTTTTACCCCCCCCCCCCCCAAAGTCCCACAGTGAGTTGTCAAAAAGCTTCTTGAGCAGCATCTGATCACTCACTGCTCCTCACTCCCTTTTCAAAGAGTCAAATCAGCCAGATGTATGAAACAATACACAATAGGGGATCTAATTGCATTTTTTTTTAAATTAAATTTTACTGTTTTCTGGCTAGCTGGTTCACTGGTAAGTTCACATTTAAAGTGGTCCCTAGTTTACCTTTTCACTGTTTCTCAGGAATTCATTATTCTCAGACACACTAACTGGTGGTTTAGTTTCTTTTTTCAGCTCTTCTTTATTCTGTGGCTTGGCAACAGAAGTTTCTCTGTCAGTGTTATCCAACACTTTATCTGTCAAAGTAACTTTAGATTGCTCCTGTAAGAAAAAACAATACATACGTTAAAATGATGACACACAGTAATTAAACCTAAATCCCCAAGTTCAGGTTTCTAGGATAACATGCAGGTTCATCTTAAAAAACACAGGTTTCCTAAAGAGGTAATTTCTTGAAATTGGAGGTTTCTTTGAATGCACAAGTTTGAAAAGGTTTAAGGGACTGCACATAAACAGAAAATACTGACATGCCCAGCCACTACACCCATGATACAGAAGTGCAATAATGGAAGTCTTAAGGTTTAAAAGGGATGGGTAGTTTGGGGTAATGAGAGGAGTTAAAGCAATAGGTTAAGTCAAAAGGAAACATTTTATGGCTTACAGTTAACCAATGTCCAAAGAAAAACAAGTAAACTAAATCAGCACATACACTACATACCTACCTTCCTGTGTCATCTGAAGACACCTGTTCCTTTTTGCGATTGACTCGCAGATAGGAATGTCAGAAGGTAAGAACTTGAAAGATATTACAAAGGATTTGACAAACAAAGGATGAATCTATCTAATGTCTTAATAGTGTATGGCTAGCATGAAAAAGTGCCTCAAATTCTTTTCCCCTTTGTTCACAAAAACATGGGGAAAAAAAAGAACAGGACAGCAGACAAAGTCTATAGACAATGATGAATAGCAAATGGGGTGTATTTAAGGGGGATTACAGGTGCCCATAATCACCCCTTTCTACAGGCATACCAGCTTCTTATATTGATATGCTAATTATCTTCACACTTCAATGCTGAGCATTAATTTCAAAAGGAGCTAAAATGCAGAGATGTAATTAAGTGATGCAGAGATATAATTAAGTGATGCAGAGATGTAATTAAGTGTTAAGCTGAGTACACACTATCCAATAACTCAACCCGACCAACCAACATTTCAGCGTATCGGTCGATCAGGTCTAAATATTGGTTTGTTTCTTGGGCTGGCCACAACTGGTGTCTGAGTGTTTGGACGAAAAGGCAATCGGGCGTGTCCGAAAACCACGGCCAATAGTTCGTTCCTCTATGGACCGCAAGCAAGGTCACGACGAACTGTCGATCACTACTACATGGGGGGATGATGGGGCTGATGGGGGATGAACAGGAGAACAGACAACCGAACCAAGATCAGCCATGTTTAATTAGGTGTCTCCTACCTCCCTGGAATTTACAGCTTTTATTTTAAATAGTTTTCAAGTTTTTTGCCACATTAATCTCCCTATATAGATATGAATGGGAAACATGTTCCTTTAAATTTCCATCTAAAATTCATTAATGCCATTCATTGGAATATTCAATAGTTTTTAATTACTCAGTAAAGCGTAAGGTAAGTTGAACGAGACTTCTAAGATAAATCTGTTTAAAACACCCACCTTACATTACTATTAGGTTAATTAAATCAACACTTACTTGATTTATCTGTTGTATTCAGTTAGATCAGCTGGACTTAAAAGCTTAGTTCTAGTGCTAGTCATCCAACTGGAATTCTCAATTCAGAATGACTTCTGTTGGCAATTAAGCACCCTGGTAAGTTCCATTAAGCATATGACATCCAGGTGTTAGGTACCTCCTTAAAGGGTATGTCCACCCTTAATTTACGTTTTTAGTATATAATAGTAAATGTGCCCCCCAGCCTCAACCGCTATAATAATTTTCTTAGAAAGTCCCCAGATAGTTACTTACCATGCCTCGCTCCTTCACCGCACTTCCCTGGCCCTCTGCTTGCACGGAAATACAAGCAGGGGACGGGACTGGCAGATGCGTCTGCGAGGCAGCCAATCACGGACGTGGCTGACGGCTTCAGTGTGGCGAAGGAGCGAGGCATGGTAAGTAACTATCTGGGGAAAATTATTATAGTGGTTGGGGCTGGGGGCACATTTACTATTATATACATAAAGGGATTTACGCTAGGGGGAGGGAGACTAGAGCGGATGGGAGAGGGAGGGAGAGGGAGAAGTGCTGCACTGCGCATGGCAAAATTCTCCCGGAGGGGAGACAGGAGGCAGAGTCCTATATGGACTCTGCTCTCCTCCTGGTGGCCACTTTTTTGGACTTTGGGGGGGGATTACTGGAGAACCACTTGGATTTTATTTAAGGATTTTATTGCACTACACATTGGGGTCAGTAGTGGGGGGGGGGGATTATAGTTTTGGGGGTGGACATGCCCTTTAATGCAAGCTGTTGATTGCATTGAGGTGTTATCGAAACTGCCTAGGATAAAGTGTCAAAACAGCATTTTACATGGCAGATAGTTGGTGTTGAACCCTCCCACCTCTATTCAGGCTTGGTTTCTTTATTTTCACATAAATAACCTCCTTGACACCTCTCTTGAACCAGTCCTGTTCCTTTGCCAAGATGTTGACATTACAATCTTCAAACGTATGTTCTTTTTCCTGCAGGTATACGGCTGAGTCCTGACCCGAGGAATTGGCTCTGCAGGAAGTGTACTTGCATCTTAAGGAAAAAGGACATACCTGAAAATTGTAATGTCAACACCTTGCATTCAGAAGGTCACCTGGCTGTAATATGCTAATTGGGACTTTCCAAGGTACATAATTGCCAACAGATTTTGGTGGGCGTAATTCTGAACTGAGATAGCCAGTCGGATGACTAGCAAAACGTCTTCAAGAACTAAAATTTAAGTCCAGTTGATCTAACTGAATACAACAGATATACCATGGCCTGGATGATTGAGAACCTTAACAAGCACTTACTCGACTTGTAGATATAGTTTGAGCAGTTTTTGAAGCAAATAATGATCCGTCTTCAGCAATGTCATCTTCAAACAAAAGTGAAACACGATGATGCTTCTTTTCACTATAAGAATTAAAGTCAAGGTATATGGCATTACTACAAACAGTGCTGTCATACTGCATTCATTTTAACTGTGCTGCTATATTGCATTAATACCTACAGTGCAGTGATATTGCATTAATACTAACAGTGCTGCATCCCTGTTCTTCACTGCTCAGTAATGAAAGGAAAAATTAAATAGTCCCAATAAAATCAATGAATCAAGATTCATTCAAGTTCACATAGTGCTTACATACAGTCAGGTCCATAAATATTGGGACAGACACAATTCTAACATTTTTGGCGCTATACACAGCCACAATGGAATGGAAATGAAACAAACATGATGTGCTTTAACCGCAGACTGTCAGCTTGAGGGCTAGGCCCCACTTACGCGTTTTTACACCGATTTGCGATCCGCTTCCGATTTGCGATGTGCAATGACACATACATTATAATGTAAATCGTGACAAGTATGCCCCACTATGAGTGTTGCGATCCGTTGTCACAACGCGCGCGTTCACCATTTTTGGTCCGTTTGTGTCCGCAACACGCAACAATGCAAGTCTATGGAAGTGCAAAAAAACGGTCATCGACATGATTTTACTCTGTTTTCTTTTGCGTTTTAACCAGAATTCTTCCAGTGATGTCACTTCCATTTCCTGTTTAGGGCGTAGTCGGGCTATGGAGGTTGGAGAAGGTTGGTGTTTGTGTATTTTTGAAAAGTGGGCCTTGTTTTTGCATCTTACTTTGGTGAGTTGGAACTGTGGCAAGGATCATGGCCACCACCTCAAAATCCTTGTGTACCGAGGAGCTAATAATCAAGGTGCAGCAATACCCCCAATTGTATGATAAAATATACAAAACAGAAGTAGCGCATCAAATTGCATGTAAAAACGCACGCAAACGCTATGCGCTTTTACATGCGCATAAGTGGGGCCTAGCCCTCAATTTGAGGGTATTTACATCCAAATCAGGCGGACGGTGTAGGAATTACAAGTTTGCCTATGTGCCTCCCACTTGTTAAGGGAGCAAAAGTAATGGGACAATAGGCTTTTCAGTTGTTCCATGGCCAGGTGTGTGTTATTCGCTCATTATCACAACTACAATGAGCAGATAATAGGTCCAGAGTGGATTTTAAGTGGGCTATTTGCTTCTGAAATCTGTTGCTGTCAACTCTCAAGATGAGATCCAAAGAGCTATCAGTGAAGCAAGCCATCATTAAGCTGGAAAAAAAAAACATCAGAGAGATAGCAAAAACATTAGGCGTGGTCAAAACAACTGTTTGGAACATTGTGGTAGCAAGTTTAGTAAAATAAAGGCTATACCATTAAAACAACAAGAAAGTAAGTCAGCAAAGCAGCCATTTAAACCCAGTGGCTGTCTCCACAATTTCTGCTCCAGTCCCCTATGAATGAACAAAGATCTGCACCAACTTGTTACTGGATGTCCCAACTAGGTGGAGTAAAACCCTTTCTTTCAGAGAAAACATATCTTGAGGAAAGCTGTTTTTTTTATTTTTTTTTGCCACACTCCCTAAATTTACCCAAGAAACTAACAAACCAAAGGGGCCTATACATTACTTAGATATAAGATATAGATTAGACGATCTAAGAACTGCCTCGCTCATTCTTTTATTAAATAAATGGGCCAGACGGGAATGTCTCAAGGTAAGAACGGCTGCATGTAAAATGTGGTCTTTAGACATTAGCAGCCTCATCTACCTTGCTCCAGGTGTCTTTTGCGATACCCATGCAGCGGCTCAGTAAAAGGGCGAGAGTCACGGTAACCGATATTGAATGAGGCTGAATATCTATCTAACAATGTAAAGTGTATGGACATCATTAGAAAGGAGTGGGTAGGCAAAAGACGGTAAGCTATACAGAAAACATACAAGAATAGACCTTCACTGTCATAGAGATGTTGCAATACCTATATCAGCATGAGAAGTGTCACTTTTGCTTATGTTCACTATTGTCCCAGTATCTACCAATGTTACCTCTCTTTTGTAACTGCAAATAGGTCTTCACCATCTTCGTCAAACAAACTTGTCTTCTTCACATCTAATTTCTTTTCTTTCTGTGCATCTGTCTCAGCCTGATTTGGTTGTACTAGTTTCACCCGATTCGAAATACTAACTGGATCCTTGGAAACATAGAAAAGAAAAATTTAGGGTGGGTATACACAATTTTGTAAGCATCCGTGACTTATGTCCGATCTCCCATTTGTCTGGATGTGCCAGAAAATCACAGCTAATCACACAGCCCTCTTTGAATCGGTTGTGGCAAATTGCAGTACGCCTGACCACTCGCTAGTGGTGAACGGTCGGTTGAGACAAAGGATCTGCTGGTGTGTACCCAGCTTTAACGCATTGTTACATGAAGAGGAAATACAATAAGCAAATATACACTGTAGATACTAGAAAGAGATCATGAAAAAGGCAAACAAAAACTGGGGAACTGGAGGTCTTGCTGTAGTGAATTATGTTACCTGTTATGCAGGTATATACTTAGGAGTATTAAATTCTACAAGTCATTAATAAATTGAATTAGTATTTTCTACACTATAAGTCAGAAAATGTGTATTACAGAAACATGAACTTCCATTTAAAATTAAAGTTAGAGCAAAAGTTGGCCTGCGTCATTAATTTGCAGCTTTTTACCGGGTTACTACAATATGATAACATCTGATCAATAGCACAGAGAAACTTTAACACTTTTCCACTGCATCAGCTCTTTAGTACTTAAAGGGCATGTCCACCCCTAAACTAAAATTTAACCCACTGCTTGCCCCACAGTGTAGTGTTAAAAAATCCTTAACTTTCTCCTCTACTCCAAATGCTTGTCCTGCAGTGTCTAGTCAAAGTCCAGAGAAGTGAAGAGTAGGAGCCTTACTGCGTGTAAAAAAGTTTTTGCCCCTTCCCTGTTCTCCTGGAGGACTCTGGCATGCACAGGGGAGCCCTCCCCCTCTCTCCCTCCATGCTGCAGTGTTCTTTCTGTAGTGTAGGGACTCCCCTCCAAACCTTAACCGCATGATTTAAATTATAAAAAAAGTGCCCAGAAACTTACCAGCCCTCATTCCCTCTGACTCTCAGCCAATCACAGACGTGACTGCAGGTCTGGTCCCTAATGCTACTCTGTTCGGGAAGAAGCATTTGAGGCAGAAGCCGAGAGAACGTTTCTGGGGATTTTCTTTTACAATTTAATCCATGTGGTTAGGGTTGGGATGGGAGTCCCTACACTACAGAAAAAATTAAATTTTGGGGTGGACATACCCTTTAAAGTAACACAAAACTAAATATAAAAAAAATCTATTGTATTAGTTTACATATCTATTTGATGCCGATTCTGTACCTCTTCGTCACTGCTAAACAGCCCTGATTTCAAAATCTTCTCCTCTTTAGCTGCCACTTTAGTCTGAGGTGCAGGCTTTGCAGTGGTGGATGCTTGCTTATTTTCTTGTCCAGAAGCAAACAAATCCTAGAAGATTAATATATATCTAGTAATCTAGAAGCATAGGAAAATCCATAAAAACATGTGTATATTAGCTAGGCACAGAGAAAAGTCGGTATTTATTCTTTAGCAACCATGTACATACTTTCTTAAAGGGCAACTCCACCCCCCAAACTAAATTTTGCTGCAGGGAATTGCTATAAACATCGACCTTGCAAGGTTCATAGCACTCACTGCCATTCCCAAATGTACTTACCAGTCTTCGTTCCCCCGCTGCCTTCTGCTTAACTCCCATGCCTTTTTCGTGCACGGAAATCAAACAGGAGGGGCTCGACCGGCATCCGCCCCTGTGATTGGCCAAGACATCGCACCTTGCAGTACTGCAGCCTTGGCCTAATAATAAAGAAAAAGTTTCTATAGAAAACAATCGGAATTTACCTCTTCATCTTCATCATCAAACAAGGATAAGGTTTTGCTGGTCTTTGCTACTGGTGCAGTTTTACTCTTGATGGCGCTTTGGCTGGGAGAAAACAAGTCTGTCTGGGAAAGCAAAATCAGACATCTAATTAGGTTATAAAAATACTGTTCCTTCTATACTAGCTTATTTGTAGACATATTTTATATATATGCTTTGACACTGTTCGTTCTACAATAACAGAATAAGTTTACTATTCCAATTGACATAATTAAAAAGCAATAATACTTCCCCTATCTATTACCTAAGTTCTGATTTCTGGCCCTGTAATTGTGTCTGTGGCCTGGCCAATTAGAAGTGTGCTCTGCAGAAAGCATCTGTTCACATTGGCCAGGTTTCAGACTTACAGAGATTAGAACTTCAATGACAGCTGGTCTAAGGTTAGCCCAGGGATGAGGACCTGGTGCTTAAGGTCCCCTACCAGGCTACTTTTATAGTGGTTTATTGAAAAAGACCTTAGTGGAAGCATATTTGCCCTTTAAAGTTTACAGGCATTAACTAAAATAATAATAATTATCAAAAATCTAAACAAGTGGCATTTTAAAATTCAAACAATAGAAATCTAGCGGGTTGCAATATGGCAGAAAGTAGTACAAACAACAGGATTTTTCATTAATTTTACCTCAGAGTCATCTTCATCAGAAAAGAGACCCCTGGTTTGCTTTTCCTTTACAGATTCAGATGGTTTTGATTTTTCAGTAGGCACTTGATGGTTCTTGGGAAAAAAATCAAGACAAGATGATATCAGACCTATGGTCCATAAACAAATTTATGCTGCAAAAAGCAGGAGAGCTACTGTTTTACAATAATTTCTGTACATGAGTTTGGAATTCATATTTGCTATTGAACTTTTTTACTGCAAAAATAAAAATGCATATGCAGCAATAATACACAAATAGATAAACATAACTGAGCACTAATAATGACAATGTTAACTTTATTGAAACTCCAATCTAGAGCAAAACTTGAAGCTAAAATTGGAAATTACTCAAACAATAATCTGAACCTAAAATATTGTTCTAGATCTCACATATCACATATACACCTTAAGCAAACATTAAAGGGAATGTCCACCCCTCTGTAAAAAAAATTAGTATTTTAGGTCTCCCTTAAACCTAGACTTCATTTTGTTTCCAATGTTTAGATCTGCTTCCAGCATGAGAAATCATACTTACAAGTTTGCGATCCACCGCGCTTCCCATCTCTGCACTCCCTCTCCACTGCGGCTGCTGCATTCTCTTTCTGTTCCTGAGCATCCACAGTGGAGGCTGCTCTGGGAATGGCATTCAGTGATTGGCCGTGATGTCACTGTCACGGCCAAAACGGACTGCCTTACCTGGAAGTGGAGAGCGAAGTGCAGAGCCGTGGTGGTGGATTGTGGAGCTTTTAAGTATAAGATCTCGTGCTGGAAGCAGATTTAAACATTGGAAACAAAACAAAGTGTAGGTTTAGGGGGTGATTCATAACAGTGATTTTTTCCCAGAGTGGTGGACATTCCCTTTAAAGGGTATGTCCACCCCCAAAACTAAAATTTGCATTTATATTTATTCAAACAAGCACAAAAATTACTTGTATACGAAGTCACGAAAGTGACGATACGTATGTCGGCACGCATGGAGGGAGGTCACGTGACACAGAAATGCGGACAGTGTTTGACCGCATGAATTTGCACCAAACAATTTACCTTGGATAGATGGGCTAAAATCGTTCCCAAAGGCAGTATTCTATAAATAGGATCCCTTTTAAGGGGGCGCTCCCTAGGTAATCTTAATACACTATGATAAAGCCTTATAAGGGTAACATTAGAACTATATGTGTGTACTAGTGTTTGGGTGCATGGATTGTTGATTTCCAGACCTGACCTTCTATGTTAGTTGTGTTACTTTAGTGGTATTTTTATGTGGGTGTTTTTATGTCCTAACCTATGCATGTTTTTAATATCTGTGAGGGATTAGTTGGTGGTTTGGGCGCATGAGGTATACACCAGGTATAATTATGGTAAAGCATACATATAAAAAGTTCAAGATGATGATATGGTGCCTTAAAAGGAAGAAGGCTCGTTCCCAGGCATCACCCATAAGATATGATTATATATCAAGGGTAAGAGATCTGATCTGACCATAACTTAATATAAAGTGGTGCTGGTCTGTATTCGTATATTTACACTCAGGGAGACTGTTTGGATCCCTGTAGCCTTCCTTCCCTCTTTGGGAATCTGTGGACAAAAATTACTTGACATAGTAAGAGATACATTTGCTAGATCTTCATAGTCAATAATGAAAAAAACCCATAATAAGTGGCCAAAAAGTTACAGACTTATTGCAACACATCATTAGGATTCATCTTTTTATATTTCTATTATCACCATCCCCTATTTAGAAACCATTGTTTAAGCATTCATTTACCCTGTACTGCAGTAAATACCTTGCTTTCTATGCCTTTTTCCTTAGGTGGTTCACTATATTTTGCTTTGCTGGTTGTCAGAAGAGGGGGAGGTATTTTGTCATGGAACAGGTTATCTTCATCAGCAAAAAGATCAGAAGCTGGTTTGGTTCTTACTATGAATCAGAAAAATATTGAAGATTCTAAATAAACATGACAGTATAAAGTGTATGTCCACCTAAGAAAACTACTTTTGGGGTTTCAGTTTTATTGAAGAACGGGAGATAAAGTAGCTGTCTTACCTCCCGCTCTTCAATAAAACCTGCAGGAACCAGGAGCGAAGGTAAGAAACTTACGCAGTCTCGAGATCCTCCACTGATCTTCTGACAGGTGCCAACTGACTTTGTACACTATGCGCTGTGCATTGAGTCCAAAGTCCGTTGATACCTGTCAGAGAAATCAGCAAGGGAGCACGATACCGGGTAAGTTTCTTACCTTCGGGTAAGTTTCTTACCTGGTTTATCTGTGAGTTGGTTAGCACTGGAGTAACTAAAAAAGCCATCTTCATCATCAAACAAACTAGTGCTCACTGGTTGCTTCCCAGTGCTATCTATTGGAGGGGCAGTAGACATCTTTTTCTCCTTGTCTGTCAGTACTGACGAAACAATCACATTCTCCCCACCTATGATAATGTTATAATAATTACTTATGGTGACATAATAATAAAAAAAAGGATAACATTTTTAATGGAAATTTTGAAACAACCAAAAGTAAGCCAGAGCTTAAAGTAACACCAGCAATTATGTTGGCAGCAGAGTTTTAAGTTTGCTTTGCAAATGTAATATATACCACACAATAATCTGTACACCCAACAAAAAGTATATTGTCAAATGTGCAACAAAACAAAACCAGGGTTGAGGGGCTCCTAGCATTGGGCGTAGTATGGATACTCCCTTTTGATTATTTTCGGTGTATTTATTGTTTTGTAGATATTGTAGGTCTATGTATTGTAATTAATAGGTCTATGAAAAAAAAAAAAAGATTGAGAAACACAGCTAGTTTTATACACTAAAGTGCTATACCTGGAAAAAGAGCGACCCCTCCAACAGGAGGCTTCTTCTTTGCATTTGACGGCAATTCCTCTACAAAAGATTATTATTATTATTGTGGATTTATATAGCGCCAACATCTTCCGTATCGCTTTACAATTACATGTATACATTCACATCAGGCCCTGCCCCGAAGATCTTACAATCTAAGCACATTTATTTCACACATACAACCTAACAGTATGTCTTTATGATTGTGGGGGAAACTGGAGGAAATCCATGCAAGAACGGGAAGTACAAACTCATTGCAGATGTGTCCAAGGGTGGATTCGAACTCAGGAACTCAGTGCTGCAAGGCATCAGTGCAAACCACTGAGCCAGATATCTTTATCTAACATTAAAGATTTCTAATGTTAGACTGAACAAATATAAGAAAACTCTATGCACTACTTATGATACACTAAAGGTATAAGGCATCTGGATTTCTGTGAAACTATGCTGTATACAAACCTTTAATAAAGGACTTAATGCTATTGCAATGGATTATGAGAGACTTTACCACCAAAATGTCAGGACACAAAAGATGTCCTGAGATGCATTCAACATCCTGAAAATTATATGGCTGTCAAGCTTTCAAATGCATATATTATCTTCCAAAATTCTTCAATATCACAACATGATTTAAGTTTATAGTATGACGTTAGAGTTACTCTCTGAATTAAAATACCTGCACAACTTTACGTTTTTCTTTTAATGAGTATATTATATAAAGAACACAATTTTGCCACCATGCTATACCCCTTCTTACCTGAATTTAACAGAGGGCTTGGTTCTGCTTTCTTTATGTTACTTGCTTGAACATCAGCAAAGAGATCGCCCTGTCATCAAACAAACGGTTAAAACAGTGTTTTGTTTGATAACTTTTACCATGGTAACATTTCAGTTTTACATTTTTTATATCTCGGACCAACAGGTTGCACTAGCCATGTAGATGTTCTAAATGTACGGTGTAGCCATCTACAATAAATTGTCAGCTGAATGATCCCAAGATGTTCAACATATTCACATTAATTTTGCTCATATGCCGACACAAGGTAATTGAAACAGTAGTTAGCCTAACAAAAACATCTAATAGAAACTGCTTTCTTCAATTTACTCAGTATATCCATAAAACAGCATTCACAAAACCCCCCAAAACTAACTAACATCATAAGTAATGTTTCATTTTGGTTATTTTGATTAATAAAGGAATTTGTAAAGGTTGATGTCTAAGTGAATCTTTCACTGATGTAGGATTTGTATATTTATTCATTATTTGACTTTTTATTTATTTTTGACAATTTACATATAGGCATTTTGATTTTTAGTTTAGTTTCATAATAACATTTTTATAGCTACTGTAAGAACGTAACAGATTCCTTCATCATAACACTGGCGATCACATTAATTTTAAGTAGAAGTAAACTTAACAAAATGGATCTACAAAATGCAGACATTATTTCCCCAAGGAGTGAACAGAGAAATAGACTTGTGGAGCTTCAATTAAGAGTACCCTTTAACAATATGTTCTTACTTTGACTTTTAATCAGTATTTTCTCCTTTTAAACAGCCTTCTATATTTTTAAACAGTGTCTCTTTAAGCAGTTTGTGTTTTATTTTGGTTTGTTTCTTTTACCTATTTTACTCATATTAATATTAATTCAACCATTCATTTTTATGATTTATCTCCTCATTTTATTTTTATTATTATTTTTATTATTATGATTATCAGTATTTTTATCAGAAACCAGGTTTTTGATTGTGATCATACCATTTTAAGAATCCAGTCTTTTATACCATTTTATCAGATTTTTATCTGAATTATAGTGTTTATTGTTATTTATAATCCAATTCCAAAACTAGTTGAATAACACCGGTCCATCAGTGACATAATGATCCACCATACAAAGAATAGAAGAGACAATTAGCCTTTTTAACCCTGCTTTTAGCCTCTAGCGTTACACCAACAATTAAAGATAAGGAGAGGCCCCCAGAGCCCCGACACAAAATAACAAATCTAATTACGCCCTATAGAAGCCGAAAACGAACTTTATTTACAGGCGCGATTTTACAAAATGGCGGCTGGAAAGCATGGTGGAACTCATTCACGGATGGAAGTCCTAAAAAGTAGCTGTTTTAAGTTGATAAAGTGCCCATGCACGGGTCAATTACCGGGCAAAACGAATGTTCGGGCATATCATGCGCCGCGGGCTGGGACCCGCGATCGCACATGTGTATGAACCTTTACTCTAGGAAGTAAGTGTCATTTTAAACCATTTAATGTATGTTTTAATTGGATTCTATACTATTTAAGAACTTTTAAAGCAACTTGGTCTTTTCTATCTTTATCTTATCTTTTTTTTATATAAGAGTGCAACCAATTCAGACTAAAGTAAAGACATTATTGCCAATCTTTAGCTGAATCAGGCAGTGAATCTTTTGTCTTTATATTCTGGTTCCTGAAATACAGCCGGTCAATGTAAGATACATATTCTAGAAGAAATAGCACTTGACAGTTCTTTTTAAATCCAATGATACAATGAAAGTGCAGGCGATACCTATAGTTGGCCTTATAGATAAAACCAGGTCTCTTAACATCAAATTAAAAGGATAAGTACACTGTAAAAGCAAGTTAAGTTTAACTGTAAGCAACAGCTTTAAAAAAAAACTCTCTTCTTTTTTTTTCTCTAGGTCCCTCCTGAGCCTACCTGTGCTGCTGTGATGTTACCCACATCTTGGATGTGGTTTGAAGACTGCTTAGCTCTGCCCCTTTGTGTGTTCCTGGATCTCCTCCTTATTGAAGTTCCAAAAAGCACTCCTCGTTTGCTCATGGAGCACGCAACACGATGTCAGTGTGATGTCATGCATGCATGCGCTGACCTAATGTCGTGTGCGCTGTGATGTCACGCAGACGCACGGAGCAAACAAGAAGTGCTTTCTGGGACTTGAATAAGATGGATACCCTGGAACTCACGGAGGGGGAGGGGCAGGGCTAAGCAGTCTTCAAACCACATCCAAGATGTCAGCAACTTTACAGCAGCACATGTAGGCTCAGGAGGGACCTGGGGGGGGTTAAAGCTGCAGCTTACAATTAAACTTAACTTGCTTTTACAGTGTACTAATCCTCTGAAGCTATTTTTGTCAATTAGATCTGTATAAAAGAGTATATAAAGGATAAATCCATTTCTTTAGGTAAACTGGGAATGAGAAATGTTTATGTTATGTTAGATTATTAGGGCAATGCTATTATAATAACATGATGCTGCGAGGTACCTTCTGTTATAATATATGAGGTACCATCACCACTTGCCGTGGTGAATACTAATAAGTATTAACCTAGCATGTTTAGTTTCAACCACACAGTGTGGCAGGATTGCCACACTGTGGTCTACTCTGGGTCTACTCTCAGACCTGCAGGAATATCCTATTTGGTTCCTCTGGAAGCTGGTGACTGTCTGAGTAACAGTTTAAAATATGCCTGTGTAAAATAGCAAAACATACACACACATAATTTCCATTGTGCACCAACAGGCATACTTTTGCTAGTATATATATGTAAATATCAAAGGAAAGACCGGCACTCCCGTTCAACACATCTTATGCCGGGTGCACATCACTATGTTATACAATACGTAAAAGAGATCGATAGCACTCACGGAACTTCTCTGAAAAACTTGCTTATTGTAGCATAACCGCGTGTCACATCTACGCGTTTCAACCCTTAAGTCGTCCTACAATAAACACGTTTTTCAGAGAAGTCCCGTGAGTGCTGTTGACCTCTTTTATGTATTATATATATATATATATATATATATAAATAAAATAGAGATCTGTGAATTGTTACCATTTTTATAGCTATCGAATGTATCCCACCTTCGCTCTTCCCTTCTGATAGATGTAACTCTGTGGGATATGTGGCTTACCATACGTGGGTAAGATCACAGCTTGTTAGCACTTGCTCACACCTTAGTTATTGCCACTAAGATTATAGCATAGTATTGCCATTTTAACAAACTTTTAGCATGTTTCACTTTAAAGCAATAAACTCTGCACGATGACATTATAGCGTTACATGGAGCGCACGTCCCGTGCGTCCAGTGATGCTCTGCGAATGTCTATAAAGACAATATGGCAATCCTTGCCCCAATGCACTTTTGGGAAAGGTCTTGCAATGGGCAAAGGGGTAAGGGAGCCTGCCATTTCTGATTTGTTTGCAGCATACATTCAAAGCCGTGCCTGTGTGTAATACACAATATTAAGTTAGTATACCCTGTACATACCATGTGGGGTGCTTAAATGAGTAACACTTATTACATTTATGCAGGATATGATATTTGGCTTTGTTGGATGTTAGCTTTGTAGATAATGTATTTAAAATGTATTTAATTATCCACACTTAAATGTCCCCAGACATAAACTGTTATACCAAATAAAGGGGTTTTTATTTATTCAATTAATACATAATTACAAAAGTACAGTGCTGCAGATCTCTTTTTCTTTTACAGTTGTCTAACTAAATGTTTTATTGCAAGCATTCGTGAAAACTTTGTTTCCTTTTTCAGGCATGGCACTAGTGACTATACCATATTCAGTATGTCTCTCACCCACAGAGTTAATATTTGCCTGAACAGTATTGAGCAGATTTCTTATGCAATGTGGCACATTGATCACAAATACGTTTTATTAGTGTTTATAAGCAGTCAGCTCCCGCTCATCCCCCAGCCTGCTAAAATGTGTTTCCCCCCTTATAATAATGAAACCAACAGTTCACTGGACAGACCAAGGACAGGTGTTAATATAATAAACTGACATGATGTAAGTAGCTTTAAGTTCTAAAAAAGAAAATCCCTTAGAGTGAACAACTACAAAAGATACAGACCTATGACTGCATTGATAACTAAGAATAAATAAAATAGTATAATAGCAAAATACAGACCTCTTCATCATCATCAAAAAGTCCCTGTCCACCACTAAAAAGGCCTCCTTTATTACCAAAAGGAGAGAAATCTTCATCTGTAAGCTTGGGTGGCTTGAAAAGATCATCATCTTCATCTTGGAAAAAATGTAGAGTAGAAGATGAAAGCAGTACTAGTGAAAGTCTTCAATGATATGCAATAAGAATGATTTAGTCATTGTGAAATGTAAAAGCAAAATATTGAAAACAGTGTGGCGCAGTATAAAAATTTCACGGAAATATGCGTTCATCAACAAAAATAATATTAATAAGGTGAATATACATAATAAAATTCATTCTACATATTTGAATAAATGTAAGTGTGTCAGTGTGTTAGATAAATTCAATATCGCATTTATTCAACCATATCAAAAACAAGGATTAACAGTACCCCAAACTCTCCTGTTTATCCTTATTTTTTGATTAGAGTAAACTTCTTCAAGAACTAAAGACTTGTTTGATGATCACTGTATGTGTGTGTTAAAACGTTTGTGATGTTTAACTTGCTTTACAATCAAAGGATAATCGATGCCCTAGGTCCCATGAATTGTACATGTGCATTGGCATATACTGTTTTATTAACAGTCTTTATAATGTATGAAAGTGCACAGATAGGATATTAAGGGGCCTAGGATGGTGCATAGATTATTTTTTGTTTGTATGAATTATTGACCAAATCAGTTGCACTTCCACAGAATTTAAATGTAATTTAAAGAGTGCTCCTGCAGTTTTCCTTTTGTAACTTGCCTTTACAGTGCACCATGGCTAACCAAGGGAATCTGGTTTCCTTGAAAGCTTAACTTAAAATATTTAATTAGCCAACTAAAGGTATCACCTGCACGTTCACTGTTTTGTTATATTACTAGTGGGCAAGACAGCACAACCATGACAGTATGCAGCCAGGAAATGCTGGGAGTTCTAACTTTCACACATCTGGAGGGCCGCTGGTTTGACATCCCTGATCTACAACATGTACTGAAATGTAGGTCTAACAATGTGTTTACATTTAGGGTCCTTACCATCTGAAGGGAGTTTTTTTGGTTCATTCTTGAACTTCTCTTTCTTTGCTTTCACCTCTAAAGATGCTATGGCTGTATTAAAAAAAGATTCCAAATTAATTAAGCATAACGTAAAGAGCTAAATGCACCAATGAATGTAAAATTGCTATACAGTACTATGAAAATAGTATTCCTTCAGCAAATGCATTTTATTAAATGGAAGGAACCTTTATACTGGGGTTAACAACTTACCACCCACTACTTTGCATCGGCCACTACTAAAAAAGCAGGGTTGCAATTCTGATACATAAATCCGTACCCTTTCCCCTAGACTCCTGTAAAAGTATCAAATAGCGAGATTTCCTTACCCTGACAGAACATTAAGCGAATGTGAAAGACACCCTAGTTAACATCTATTACCCCTAATGATTTGTTCAGTTGCTAAACACCCTGCTTGGACCTCTGTACATTTGCACCAACAGTAGCATCTATTCCCCTTCTAAACAATAAAAGGCTTTCTTCAAAATGATAGAGCAGCAGCTCTTGGCTATAGCTACCTGAAGGCTTAGAGTTCTGGGAGATTTTAATGCAACCATTGATACTACAGGACCGCACTAGGCGCTTGTCTAGTGCTTATCCCACCTATTCCCAAAAGCCCCCTATGTCCTCCTTCCGACATTTGATCTATGAGATGCATGGCGACTTTGCCACTGTAGAGACCATAAATATACGTTCTTTTCACATCCACATCAGATTTACACTAGGATAGACTATATTTTCAGCACTGCAATGTTTGTAACATTTATAATAGATGCAGAAACATTGCCAATAAACTGATCAGACCGCGCCCATTGTCACTGTTAGCTTCAAGGGTCTGTTAACAACCAAACATTAAGGATTGGGAGGAATGTACTTCAAAGTGTGGAAATAAATTAAATGATGATCAAAAAAGTACCGTACATACTAGAATATAAGTCAATCTGAGTATAAGTCGAGGTACCCATTTTTACCTGCAAAATTAGTAAAGTCTGATTGACTCTAGTATAAGTCGAGGGTAGAAATTATGACCACTAATGCCTTCTGATTCTGTATTGTTTTGAGTTTAGTCACTTATCTGACGTCACTACTCGGTGCCGGGTGAGACTGGCGCCGAGTAGTGATGCCAGCCACCAGCACAGTGGATGCGGAAGCGTCGGGAAGCGAGCAGCAGCCTGTTTACAGGTAAGTAACCTGAGTATAAGTCGAGGTTGGATTTTTAGGCTTTTTTTAAAGCCTAAAAACCTCGACTTATACATAACTTATTGATGTAACATAAGGCTGGGCACACACCAAAAGATATTTCGGCCATCCGACCAATTTACAGCACTTTCAGTTGGTCGGCCGAAAATATCTCCTGGTGTGGGGTGGCTGGCCGCGACTGGCCTTGATCGTCCGACGGATGAACGGATGTGTCGGAAATCCCAATCGATCGTGCAGTTCCCTACGGGACCGCACGGTCGATCGTTCACAAATTCGTCCGCATCCGGATTTGCAGCGACTGACGGACATTTGTCCTGGTCGAGTGCTCGCTCGTATCGATCGCTCGGTCGGGACAAATAATCCCTCCATGTGTACCCAGCCTAACACCTGCCCTTTTAGATGCTTATGACAAAGATCCATTGTTGTAAAGAAGATGAAATCAATAACACTAAAGCTGGGTACACACATCAAAGATCTTTGAAAGATGGCAGACAGAATCTGCACGATCATTTCAGTTATATTTCAAAGGTCCCCCTTTACACAGTCCCGAGTGTTCTCACTAAAGCATAGGGACTGCACTTTTCCCTCAGTTGCGACCGACTCCCAATACTTAAAGTACAGGGAGATGACCGCAGCTGAGAAATTTTTAGGCATTTCCAAACAACTGCAAGGCCTTCGGTGAACGATGGTCGGCCTCACAATTGTTCGGAAATGCATTACAAACACTAACTATAAAGGTGCGATACTATTGGATCCAACAGTATCGGCGCTTTATCGTGACTGTGTACAAACCTTAAGTCACCAGTCATTTCCTCTCTGATACCTTCCTAATAGCTCAAGAAGAGACAGTGTTCTCCCTAGGGTCTTTTAGCCGGGCGGCCCACCCGGCTACTTTTTCATGCCACCCGGCTGGAAAAAAAATTCTTAAGAGAACACTTGTGATTTAAAAAAAAATTAGATGTAGGTTTAATAGGTGTACCAATAGGTCAGTAAAAACTCCTGCCAAAACTGCCCAGTCCAGACCCTTTTTTTACACTTGTAAGCTTATTTTAGCACGTTAACTAGCTTTTCCAAGATCCCCAAGGCCACCTTGGGTTACCTTCAGATGTTGTAGACCTACAATTCCCTGCAGATGTAATGAGCATGATGCAGTGCACATTTTTCCCCACCACCAAATTTCCTTGTCCCACCCCACCCGGCTACTTTTTCATGCCACCCGGCTTGAAAAAAATTCTGGGGAGAACACTGAGAGATAAATTGCCTTTTCCTTGGTGAAGCCCACTAAGCTGATAGAAGTGGGAGCTTAGAGGGGCTCGATCTTTTTTTGTAGGAAAGCAGTATATCTTCATAATCAGCAAATGCTAGATTCAGTAAAAATGTTTCCTTTAAAAATGTACTTTTTAAATTTTTAATTGAACTACTATATACTTTACTCCATTTATTTACATTTATTATTTAACATTTTATCTCCTTCACTTTGCACATTTTGAAAACAAAAAAAAAACTAGAACAATAATGTAACATAAGGAAATTCTCTTGTGTTTTTTTTATCACAAACACTACCAGAAAATTAAAAGAATTAACAAATGAAGCTATCCTTAAAGGTTCGTACACACGCTCGATTTACTGATATATTCAGCACGATTTTAGATGCATCACTAGCCAGATTTTAAGGATTATTATCCTTATTGCCCCCATTCGGGCAGAGTAAGCTGACCCCTCCCTCCCTGCAGTCAATCAAGGCTGTGGCTGCTGACATCACAACAGATAATTGACTGCTGATTCCCTCCTGCCTCTTCTGCACATGCTTAAGCTTATAAAAAAGGGTGGACATCGTGTGTATGCGTTCGGTTGTGGGTTGTTCACCGATTCGCGGATCAATGAACGACCCCTGACCGAACGCATACACAAGGATGGTTCTTGGCCGAAATGGGCGTTCGTTGCATGTAGCGATCGGCCGTCGGGAGTCATTCCTCGCTTGTAAATCGAGCGTATGTACGAGCCTTTACACTGCCGCCATAGCTTCTGCAATGCAAATGTACAGATAAGAAAGTGTGGCTTCATAAACCTTTAATTTTAAAAAATGATTTTTTGCATTATGCACGTCCATCCTTAAAACAAAAAATGGTGACTTATTAGTTATTTGCCCACAACCCCAACTGATATTTTTGCCAGTTTAATACATGCATTTGTAACCAGAAATTGAATCAAAAGGTTATGGAAAAGGTATCTGCCGCCACCATTTTTTATAAGCTTGAGCATGTGCAGAGGAGGCAGGAGGGAATCAGCAGTCAATCATCTGTTGTGATGTCAGCAGTCACAGCCTTGATTGACTGCAGGGAGGGAGGGGCCAGCTTACTCTGCCAGAATGGGAGCAATAAGTATAATAATTCTTAAAATCTGGCTAGTGATGCATCTAAAATCGTGCTGAATATATAAGTTGGGAAAAGTAATGGACATATGGCATCCTCCTCCGCTTTCTATGAAAGGTCCTGATGCTCTTTGTATTCAATGCGCAGCGTCAGAGGAAGCAGCGGAGAAGCGTGAGCCTGGGTAAGTTCCTTACCTTTGTTCCCAGATCCTGCAGGTTTTATTAAAGAATGGGAGGTAAAGGAGCTATGTCTTACCTCACATTCTTCAATAAAACCTGCAGGATAATAAAACTGAATAGCCCAAAGTAATTTTTGCCACTGGAGATACCCTTTAAGGATGGACATGCCCTTGAAGAAGGAATTATCATTTATACAATAATGGAGACGGACTCTATACCAATAACCAAACAATAATGCATACCTACATAAACAAAAGTGAAGATATACCAGCAAACAGCAATGCAACTGCTTTGTGAATTTTACTGTTCCATGTCCTTAAGCTCGGTACAGACATGCCATAGCACACGATACCTGACCCGCGAAACGGCCATTCTTCATGTAGATGTGGGTAGGGTGGGTGCATGTGAGCACTATCGCACGTCTGTACCCAGCTTTAGGCTACTTTTTACAAAATAATATGATTATGCATGCTGCCCCTCCTTCCCCGTTTGCATGGTATTCTAGGGCTTCATAAAATTACCTAGTAATGTCGAACCTTGGTACTCCAGATGTACTACTACAACTCCCAATATGCCTTGCTGAATGCATCAATCTAAGAAAGTATATGGTGAATGCAACCAAGGCAAACTGGGAGTTGTAGTTCTTAAACATCTAAAGTATCACGGTTCAACATCACCTGTTTAAGGCTTTCAATATTCTGGATTAAAAAGCTGTTTTAGCTCCAGAAGTCTAGCAGGAATGAGCAGTTTGTATGTGGGTATTCTTAAAGTTAAAATGGTTTAGGTGCAAAATCCCATAAATTAATATAGATTTTTGTATTTTTCTTTCCTGTTGTTAAGATAAACCCTCTAATATTCCAGCTTTATGGTCACCACAACAAATACCTTCACTGTTACTTACATGCACGATCATTTTCCTGTGTTTTGGGAACATCTCCTTGTATTCGAGCAGCCAATTCATCTGCAAAAGATTTTGTCCTTGCCTTGGCCTGGCAATCAGGAAGTTAAATTAAATACATTATTTTACTAAAATGCCAAAAGTAATCTAAAACCTGAAACTCTAGAACATCTACAATTGTAAACATTATTCTCCCGTCACAGCTAAATGTTTTCTAGTAAAATGCAGACATATCTTACAGTTTTATCATTCATGTCCTCTTCTTCCTCTCTGTCAGAATCACCAAACAGATCTGAACCATTATCTTCATCTTCATCACTCATTGCCGAGTGCTGATATGGATAAAAAGTACACAATTAGATTTTAATAGGATGCACACTGAAGGTGGAAGTCATACATGTGACTTTCCTCACAAATAGAAATCTAAACTCCAATTTGTAATCAATTAGTAAATTGGAAGTAATCAACTTTCCTATACCCCATACTGGACATAAGCTTCCTATAATATTACATCGAATGGACATTCGGTCTAACAATGAATCAATCATAACATCAAGTTATCGTTTGTACGGCCAGCTTAAGGATCAGTCATTTTTTCATACATCAAAGAGGATACGAAGTTGGGAACAGGGAGAGAGAGGTAGACTCCCTGACGCATTTTGTGACTCCGTTCACTTCATCATCACCCTCTGATAAAGTGACTGTTTGGAGTCACAAACCGCGTCAGGGAGTCTAAATCTCTCTCTTTCCCCCGTTACCAACTTTGTATCCTCTTTGATGTTTGAATAACATGGAAGTGGTGTTGTCCAGTTCTTTTTAAGTAATTATTGAAACAATCTGTAAAGTTGTTTTACAAAAGTTGTTTGTCCAAGCCTATGTCCCTCCAGATGTTTAAAAAACTCAATTCCCAGTTTTCCCCAACAATGCTGGTAGATTTTAAATATATCTGGAGGGCTGCAACTTGGACATCCCTGGGTATAAGGATTTACATGTGCATTAACCTAGAGCCTCATTCAGTTCTCACCTTCCCTGCTCCTGCAATGCCTTAACTCTCTCATTCCAATTCTATCTATTCCTAATACTTAATCATCTTGCTGATGTAAAGAAAGTCCCACTATTTTTGTCTTTTCTACCAGTACATCACTTGACCTTTGCCCACTGTCTAAAGGTTCCAAGATTGACACATGCACTGCTAATCCCTTCTTAAATCCACGTGGCTTTAAATGTGTTGCAGCTCTCTTTAAATTCTCCTGTCCCTCTGGGTCTGCTAATTAATAGGATTCTGCATTTTCAGAAAAATAACCCCAGAAATGTTTTTTTCTTACCAATTTTTTTTCCTCGTCGGAAATGTTGTCAGATTCATCTTCAGATCCCTGGAATACCAAGAAAAGTATAAACATAACTAACAATGTATTTATGGAGCATGTGCAATGAAGAGAGTGTAAAGCTGTCACTAGTTTATCCTAAACTTACCTCATCCTCTTTTTCTTCTTCACTTTCCATAAAGCTGCCCCGATCATTGTCCACTGATCCTTCTGTTATGAATTGCAAAAACACAATTTGATCAATTTCACAATATGTATAGGTTAGCAGAACCAGTTGGACTAATAGAAGGGGATGCTATAGTAAACTGCCCTGGCAGTAGGGGATCAGTAAAAATAGATCATGTGCCAAGTGTGGATGATACGAGGAATTTGAAAAAAAAGAGTTACACTATAACACTAGGTTAACAACAATATACAACTGCTAGTCAGAATGGAACTGATGAAAAGAACTAGCATATTCCGACCAATTGTTTTTTGCCCTATTTAAGTAAAAAAGATTATTACAGTTATAAGAAATCTTAAACCAGTCTAGTTCGAATCAACCTGTTGAAATCGCTCATGCTAATGAGGATAGTGGATGTTTTATAGTTTGTTTTTAACTTATGGAAAAAGTGCGACCTGCATGCAGACCATCTACTAATTGTCCAATGATATCTCTATTTTTGCGATGTCTATGAGGTATGTGATAGATTAGAAGATGTGGGGTGACGTGTTGAAATGGTAAATGCCTACTATACTCTGGACATCTTCAGACATCCTGACTCAAGTAATTACTTACACCTGTAGAGAGGTATGCCATTTATAAATAAAGAAACGTAGTTGTTTGAACAAGCTCAAGGTTATTCATTATATCTAAAGGAAATACAATCAGTCTCATTTGCAGAGTGCTTGTTTTTAACCATTTATATCTCTAATGTTATTGCTGATAGTACCTATGGGGCATGATCACTATGCCAGGTCATACATTTTTGGATGCATAACAGTTTGTAATGGTCATTTTAGCTTTAATAATGAACAGTAGTTCCCTTTGAGGCATAAACAAAGATTATGCTTGGAATTCTCTTAACACAAAACACCAATATTACTGCAGTTCAGTTAGCCAAAAAGCACAGTGGATTAAATACCTTCACTTGAGAGATCTCCAAGTCCAACATCCTCTTGCTGCATAAACTGTTGGCAACCAATTAAATAAGGTAGAGGCCTGTCGATATAGAGATCCTTGAAAAAGAACAGGGTAATATTTAAACTTTTTGATACTTAATTAATAAATGTAACACTTAAAGGGCATGTCCACCCCCAAAACTAAAATTTGCCCCAGTGCTGCCCCCACATTGCAGTGTTCAAAAATCCTTACCTTATAAGCTCCTCAGCTCCTTATTGTTTTCCTGCAGGTCATTTATGCCATAGATTAGAGAGCAGACACTCAACGCAGGTAAACATGTTTTGGATCAGTTACGATCCTTTCTCAAGCAAAGTGCATGTCCCTAACAGTGAATTAAATGTGCCACAGCTCCACCGCCACCTTATGGTTATCCATACAGTCCAAAAAAGTAAAAAATCACTGTTTCCAGATGTAGCTATATCCAATGTAAAGATTGGGGGAAAATATTTGTATAATGCTAAATATACATAATAAAAACAGTTTTCTGTAATATTAATTTCTAAAGTGCAATTATTACGAGCCTTTAACTTATAAAACAATTTGTAAACTGCAATTCTTATTATATATTAAATTGACATTGTACACTCTGGTTATATATTAATTTATAAAGTGCTATTCTTACTGTGTTTTGATTTAAAGGGCAGACATCCCACCCTGACATGAAGCTTCTAGGCAGGGTGGGGGCATGGCAAAGGGGTGTGACATCTGTGATGTCATCTAGGATGTGGGCAAGGTGGACGTGACGTTTGTGACATTATCTTAGGGGTTGAGTTGGGGGCATGGCGGCCAAAAAAAGGTGGCGTTCCGGGCAAGTTGGAGAGAGGTCCTTTTAGTCGTGGGAGTTTTAGGTGGTCTCGCGGGAGTTTGGGAGACCACCCCACTGTGAGACTCCAGCGACTACCGGGAGTTGTGGGATAACTGAAAGGGTATCTTTACTCTAAACAAATCGATTTTTTAAAATGTACCTTTAGATACAAAAGATCCCACTGCTCCAAACTTTTTTCAGATTTTAAATATGAGCTGTAGATTCTGAGAAATCATCATTTGAAATCCCAGCATTTACAGGGAGAGACCTGTGACTCCAGAAGCAAAACTTATACAATGTCATTCCCTGACCTCTTACTATGATCTTTGTCTGCCTGCCTGCACACTTTCTGCACCATTTAAGAGAATCAGCTGTGAAAAGAAAGGAGGGGGTAGGGAGGGGGAGATGTGTAAGCAAAGCAGTGTCCATGGTGAGGCAGTGCAGAACTTACAAGCACAGGTAACCATGCAAGTACCACCATAAACTACCATGCCCTAAACTACAAAAAATACCTTTTATGCTAGGTGGAAGGGCAGCCAGGGAAGGTGGGAAAGGGCTCCCCTGCGTGTGTCACACTACCTCCTGAAGGCTAGAGAAGAGGCAGAAACCTTTTGACAAGAAGACAGTTCCTACTTGACTTTGGACCAGCTCTGCAGGACATCCATAAGGAGCAGAGATGTAAGGTAATGATTTTTTTTTAACTTCACATTTGGGCCAGTAGTGTGTTAAATTTTAGTTGGGGGGGGGGGTGGTAGGACATGCCCTTTAAGCCATTTCTTTATTGAAAGATAATGGCACACAAAATGATACTTTTAGTTACAGGTTCTCATTGAAAAATATATTTGTTACATTTGTCAAAGTGGCAATGTTTCGGTCTGGTGCTTAGGACCTTTATCAAGCCATGACTTAATAAATCAAGTCATAATATCATGGCTTGATAAAGGTCCTAAGCACCAGACCGAAACGTTGCCACTTGCTGTGTGTATGGATTAATAAATTTATGGATTTTCACAAGACCTGTAAGTGCTCTAATATACTTTCAGGGTTATTCAATAAAAGTTCTTATAGTTAAAAATGGTGCTAATTTTGCCCCAACCAATCAGATGTTCGCTTTCAAATGTTAAATAACATCTGATTGGTTGGGGCAAAATTAGCACCATTTTAAACGATAACTTTTATTGAATCTCCCTGTTAGTGTACTGCTATCTATCTCTCTATCTCTATCTCTCTCTCTCTATTTTTCTGTCTGTCTATCTATATTTTTTTGTCTATCTATCTCTAATTGTCTGTCTGTCTGTCTATCTATCTCTCTATGATCTCTATTTTTCTGTCTGTATCTTTTTGTCTGTCTATCTCTAATTTTGTATCTATCTATCTTTCTTTCTGTCTATCTTTCTGTCTCTATTTTTCTGTATCTCTCGCTCTCTCTCTCCCCCTATCTATCTATGTATCTCTCTATCAATCGAACTATACCTGACCAAATTCACTGCAAAACCCGTGCACAAATAGCCTGTGTGGTTTTGGACTTTTTGTGTGAATTCCTAACCCTGCTAGTACTTAAGGTAATTGGTATAATTATTCTGACCAAAAAACAAAAAAAAAAATAGTATAAAATTACCTTTCTGAGCCTGACCTGCACAACTATTGCAACAGCAGGCAGAAGACAGGTGCACAACAGGGCAGAGTGAGTCAGTCAGGGCTCAGGAGGAGAGAGTGAGGACACCATCATGTGTACAGAGCCAGTGAGTGCACAACAAACCTCCCCCTCACATGTGCAGCAGAGGCAATCAGGAGGTCAAGAAATAGCGACAGCACGGTACAACAGTGCAACATCCCCCTGACCCCCCAGCCGCGAGTTTTTAAAAAAAAATTAAAAACCAAAATGGATCAAAACAGCTAATCTACTATCACAGATCACGGGTCCCCTCTCGGCTCTCTGCATAGACACAACTGCCAGTCTGGCACCTATTTCTACTTCTAGAAATGGAGTAGCAATAGAGCAGAGAGCCGAGGGAACGAAGGATGGTAAGATAATATCTGTGGCTTTTTAAACAAACATTGCTAGAAGTTGAAGCAGCATGGAGGGGATCCAGAAGAAGGGAGAGCTCCCCTATGCAAGCCAAAGTCCTCTAAGAGGATTGAAGTAGCAGGCACTAGATGACACACAGACAGCTCCTACTCTGCACTTTTTGGATCTTTTAACAGGCATTTTGTGGTGGAGATACCTTTTAATATTCAAGGCCTATTGTTTGCATTAAAAAGAAATATATTATCCTGGTACAAGTTTTCACCATTTTACTCTTAATCAAGTGGCTATTATGTAACATATAGCAAATATCGCAAAGGGAATTTTGTTTTTTGCAATTAGCAACAGTACATTCTTTATGGAATGCTTTAAAAATAGCACTTTGTTGTATGTATTTATACATGTATGCATTTATTTTCTTAAATAGCATTGAACACATAATGCATCACTTTAAAATGATTTAATCCATTCTCACCAGCAACATGGGCCCAAAGGCTATCAAATGGGGCACATTAATTATACTTATAATAAGCACATGCAAACTTTTTAACACAGACTCATGCTTTACAACATACATATACCTAAAACACACACGTTTTAACACACACCTGAAAAAAACATGCACATGTTAAGACACATTTTAAACACACACTAAAGGGGTCCATAGGCGAACCAATCCCGATCGTACAATAAATTAGTTTCCATTGACGCCATAATAAAAAAAAAAGTGCAACAATTGTACGATCGGCCATACACGAATTGAAAATCATAAGATATTGCGATATTGTACGACTGGGATTGGTACTTGTATGGGGGCCATAACAGACACACACTTTAAACAACACATTTAAACACATGTACACACACACTAACAGACACATATAAGCCCAAACACTTAAACACACTTTAAATACACACACACACTAATAAACAGAGTGGTGCAACCACCAGGCTGCATCGTACGGGGGACTAAGAGGGCCCACTATTCACAATTTAAACAAATACATACGCACATTTTAAAAACACACAAATAAGCACACATATGCATTTAAAACAGACCCACACAATTTAAACACATACATTCACACTTTTAAGACATACAAACACACAGAGATGCACACCTTAGCACATACAGGCACTACAAACACATACCTTTTACTTTGAAAAACAAATGCATATGTTATAACAAACAACTGAATGTTAATTTTTTCCCTACCTGCAGTGTTGGCTACTCACTGAAAGGGTTGAGGAAAGCTTCCTCTTGCCATGGTCTTTAAGCCTATGCTGATTTCCTGCTGCTTGCACAGGCCCTCCAGCCCCAACTACACTGACAGATCTGGAGACAGGAGGCATAATGCTGGGTACACTATGGCTGTATAAACTGGGACCTGAGCAAGTACTGCAGAGGCTATTCCGGGGGCTGAGATAACCTGCAGCACCTTCTCAGGCTCACAGGAACACTTTACAGCTCTGTGCTGTAAATACCCAAGCTGATTGGGTATGTAACGGTTGTCAGCGATTGGCTGTGGGCCCTTCGAGTCCTCCATCGGCTGTTTTTTTTATTTTTTTTTTTAAAGGTACACAGTTCACTGGGTGCTATGGCAGGGCATTTGTCCTTTGGGCCCCAGTAAAGTCTGGGCCCAGTATAGGAGTACCTACTGCACCCCCCTGATGATGGCCCTGCATAAGGGATGCATTGCATCTGTGAACTGGGGCACATGGCCCATTGTGCCCGTAGCGCTGCCACTGCACATAATACCCTTCACCCAAAGAGCTTACTGAACAGTTTCTCTCACACACACAACCTTTAAGTTTTTATGATTGTGGGGGAATCCCACACAAGCACAGGGAGAAAAAGTAAATGTATCCATGAGAAATTGAACCCAGGTCAAAATTCTAATTTTGGTGAAAATGGTGATGAAAACGTAACAAATTTTAATAAATATGCAACATAAAGTATGTTTATCAATTAATGCTTTTAGAGTCTTAGAAATGAGTACAATCCATTAACTCCTTTTCATGACTTACCTTTGGCTCTAGAATAAGATCTGCTTTTTCATTAACTTCCTCCTCTTCTGAGTCTGAATTTCCAGCTTTGATGTCAAGTTGCTCAAAAGCAGTTTCCAGTACTTGTAACCCATAGTTAACAGCTTTCTGTATTTTTGGAATCAGTTCAGCCTCCTTCTGTTCTCTTGTTTTCTCCTAAAAAGCCACATAACCTATTATAATGTCTGAAGACCAAGGTAACTTTTTTTAACTAGGTATGCAGACCCATTTTAAGGCTAATCTGCTTGGGGATTTCTGGTTCACAAAAAAAAGGGAAACTGGATATTTTTCTTAACTTTTTTACAGTAAGTTTTCATGAAAACATTCAAACAACAAACAAATTTATATTAGTGAATACTATCAGATTATGCATCCCTGCACTTCTTAGCAGCTCATGCCAAGTGAATGTCCTTCCAATTAGCCACAGGTGTTTATTTACTTAATTGAATTACATACATAGATTGATATGTGTGCAATGGCTCTTTTGAGTTGTTCCTTGGGTCTCACCGTGTAGTGGAACTAAGCATGCAGGTCTCACCGTGTGGTGCTTAGTGCACAGGTCTCACCACGTGGTGGAGCCAAGTGCGCAGGTCTCACCATGAGGTGGCGCTGTGCGCACAGGCCTCACTGCATGGTCTCACCATGCGGTGGCCAAGCATGCAGGTCTCACAGTGTGATGGTGCCAAGTGTCTTACCCCTGCTAAACATAATAGCTGGTATTACAGCTGTATAGCAACAGCTTTAAGATGTTAAACTTTATAGAGTTGACAAGTAGATATAAGAAATGATTATAAATGTCCGATAGTAAAAAGTATAAATAGTCCAGGGTTCTAGCATCAATCAAGTGAACAAGCCTACCTGCTCATTTCTGTCCCCTGCATCAGCCTTTACAATGTGCTCTTCCACTTCTTCATCATATACTCTCTGTGAAAAATATTCATCAGTATTAGCAGTTTGACTAAGGCCAGATATTGGATATTTACAGTAGATATTCTTCAAAAAATATACTAAGAAAAGGAAAATGCAGTTTATAATATATTTACACCAAAGGCAATATTTCTCCTAATGTTATATCACAAAGGGACAAAAAATAGACAAAACTTTTCTTTTATTCTGCTTCAGTTTGTTAGATCTGTTTTAAGTTGATAAACACAGCATTGCTGTTCACACTTATTCTGTAACTAATGTACCAATGAACCAATTGCATTTGTTCTGGGAGAAGGATCACAGCTTCATGAACACAGACATATTGTCGCTCCTGTGCATGTGATCGGCAGTGAAAAATTATCTGCACCAAGCCTGAGTAGCGTGTTTATTGGCAAGAAAACAAAACGAAAGTAACAATATAAACGGATCTTCATATTCACAACAACTTACATTTTCGATGAACTGTGTATTAGATAACATAAGGAAATCATTAAAAACATTGTGCAGACGGCAGTCAGTGGTTTTTGCTTCACGGATCAATCCATCCAGTTGTTTCTCAATCTCATGTGTTTTAGAAATGGTCTGCTGAGAAAACTCCCGGAGGAAATTCAAAAGCTACCAGAATTCAATAAGAGACAGTAATTATTAGCTTGTGGTGGATACAGTGTAGCACAGAGCAACATTTTTTCATCAAAGAGTTAGGAAGTTAACCCATAAACTGTGTCTGGCAGAAGGCTGAATCAAAAGTAGTATAAAGGATAACCAAAACCCCTTAATACATTGACAACAGAAATATTTCTGCAAAATAAGCATTTAAGTGGAGAAACTGAGTTATAGGAGTCCATGGTCACTGCTGGGATGAGAGATAAATAACATAACATTGCTGTCTAATCTACTATAGACATATGCAAGGCTATTCTAAACTTTCTTTTTTTTTTGCATTGCTATTTCAGCAATAAATAAAACAAACATCCATATAGACATATCTGTTGTATTCAGTTACATCAACTGGACTTAGTTTAGTTCTTGAAGATGTTTCGCTAGTCATCCGACTGGCTATCTCAATTCAGATTGACTTGTACAAGAATCTGTTGGCAATTATGTATCCTGGAATGTCCTAATTAGCATATCACAGCCAGGTGTTAGCCACAATGCAACCATGCCTTGCATTTGGAAGTTCCCTAAGAGGTATAGGGTTCCAGGGTACATAATTCAATTCAGATTGACTGGTACAAGAATCTGTTGGCAATTATGTACCCTGGAACCCTATACCCCTTAGCCACAATGCAACCATGCCTTGCATTCGGAAGGTCCCAAACACCTGGCTGTGATATGCTAATTAGGACTTTCCAGAATACATAATTGCCAACAGATTCTTGTACAAGTCAATCTGAATGAGAAAGCCAGTCGGATGACTAGCGAAACGTCTTCAAGAACTAAACTTTAAGTCCAGTTGATCTAACTGAATACAACATATTACTGACCTGGGATGAATGAGAACTTCACAAGCATCCATATAGACATTAAACAGAGCATGGCTGTTGATCAGATAACATTTAATAATTTGCACTTTGAACATGCTTGTTAAGGTTCTCATTCATCCAGGTCATGGTATATCTGTTGTTTCAGTTAGATCTACTGGATGTTGCTCTAACTGAATACAACAGATATTGCACTTTGAACATTTCTGAAAAGTCTGCAGGAAAAGGAAACAGCTAAAATCTATGTAAGTAAAATGTCATTCTCCTATTAATGAATAAAGTTAATTGCTATTTTATATAAAGCATGTATCTCAGGTTCAGAGTTGTTGCCATTTCTAAGGAAATTGAGCTTTCTTTCAACAGCAGCGACAAAAGTACTTGCTGTAACATAATACCAGAAACATATGATCAGTGTAAACTTTCTAAAATAAAGGCCATTGTGTTTTGTTTTGCTTATAGTCACTGCCTGAAGAACATTACTGTTACTACGCTGTTCCAACTCTGCTGCCCCTAGCAATGGCCTAACAGATAATGTAAATGCTTTCATGTGGCTTTAACTACAGTGATTGTGAGCACAGAATAATTCCATAGATACAAAATGGGACTGGCACGACTACTCTGAACCATATATAGCACAGGTGGTGTCTAGTGCCTGCAAGGCCTTCATCTAGAGATCCACTGTTAAAGGACAACTAAAGCCTCAGAACACTGAATCACAAGGCAGAGCACCCTGATATAAAAGCAGTAATCTGTGTCTTACCTCTCATTTTGATGTGGTTGCTGCAAAATGTACCTTACCAACATGGGATTTGTGCATTACAGTATCATAGTTCACCCTATATGCTAATCCTTGTTTGTTTACATTTCCAAATAAAAATGGTGCTAGGCCACACTAGTGAGATTTTTGTGCGATTGTACTCGCGTTTGCACATGTGATTTTTAAATTATACTAAAATCATGGCAACGCATAGAATTCATGCAATTTCAGGTTGGGGGGAGTATATTTTTTTGTTTATGACAAACTAATTTTTGGGGGGTATAATAAATGTGTAAGTGCCCAGTGGTGATTTATTAAATAATCGTGGTTGTGTTATCACATTACTTAATTTTTGGGGGGGGATTGTTTAAAATCAGTTTTTTGACTATAGTTACCCCTTAAGTATGTCTGCCACGGGATTGGAAGGGTAGGTCAGTAGTTGTGTATACCTGTGGCAGGTTGGGGGCTAAAAGATTAACAGGGAGATTCAATAAAAGTTCTTATTGTTTAAAATGGTGCTAATTTTGCCCCAACCAATCAGATCTTATTTAACATTTGAAAGCTATCATCTCATTGGTTGGGGCAAAATTAGCACCATTTTAAACGATAAGAACTTTTATTGAATAACCCCCTAACTTTTTTGATAATTGGTCAAAACATGTTTATACACTATACTTAGGATGGTGGATAAAAAATGAACTTTTTTGATTTTTGGTCAAAGTATATATTTTTTTAACTATAGTTACCACTTTAAGTATCGCTGCCATTGGAATGAAAGGGTAGGTCAGTTGGTATGTGTACCTATGTCAGGTTCGGGGGGCTATGTGATTTTTGCATTTAAAGGGTCACTATACTCACTGAAACAACTTTACATTTTGTAAAACTACAATTTGTGAGAAGTAAAATGGTGGTACATATTTATCTTTGCCTGCTTTGTCATTAAATTATTGTTTAAGTGAGTGCTCCTAATTGCCCCCCACCTTCCTTACTTACTGCCTTCTTGTAGTGTCTGTGACACTTGTAAGCTCTGCACAGCCTCACCATGGACATTGCTCTGCTCAGGCATCTCCCCCCCCCATCTTTCTTTTCTCTGTTGATTCTCTTAAATGTTGCATAAAGTGTGCTGACAGGCAGACAAAGTGGTCAGGAATGGGTCACATTGTAGAATTTCTTCTTCTGGAGTGACAAGTCTTTCCCTGTAAATACTGTGATTTCAAATGATGAACAATTTTTTAAAAATTAAATTTTTTTACAGTAAAGATGCCCTTCAAAGGGGAAGTTTAGTGGAAATACATATGCTTTTAAGAAAAAAAGAGCAGTATTTTTCCATCCCAATGACCTTAACCTGCCCATTCAGCATTTTGTCCATGTATAAATAAATACTTATGAAATACTAACTTCCTGTTTGCAGGACCCCTAATAGAGACCGTTATGGTTTTGTCCTTGACTCAGTGCTGTTAGGAACATTACTGTTAGGAAAATTTTGAAGGAAGTGGTGCATCCTGGGAAGAAGAAGGACCATTAGAACCTGAAATGGCAGCTCTAATGTCATAAGCAGGGAATACTTATAAAGTGAAAGAGAAGACAAAAGAGACCCCCTTATAAAGTGTATACAGCAAATTCAGTGAAAGTGCAACCGGCATACAAAAAAAGGGGAAATTTAAACATAACTTTTAATATATACACATTAAAGGGGAAGTTCAGTGCAAATACATTTGCTTTTCACAAAAAAGAGCAGTATTTTCACATCCCAATAACCTTAATCTGCCAATTCAGCATTGTGTCTGTGTATAAATAAATAAATGCAACCGAAATACTGACTTCCTGTTTGCAGGACCCTTAATAGAGACCATTATGGTCTTGCCCTTGACCCAGCTCCTGGGTTGATTCAGTTGCTCAGTAGAGATCTGAGCATGTTTGAACCATCCAACAGCCAATCAGTAGAAATTACTGTTAGGAACATTCCAAAGAAGTGGTGAATCCTGGGAAGAAGAAGGACCGTTAGAACCTGTAATGTCAGCTCACTAAAGTCAACAGCAGGGAACAGCAAAGGTTATGAAACCAACTGATTTTTCAAAATGGGAGAGAATATGTAGAATAACTAGGAAGGCATTACACAAACTAACAATTTAACAAATATTGATAATTTCCACTTTATCCAGTTCTATTGAAGAACGGGAGGTAAAGGTGCCTTACCTTCTGTTCTTCAATAGAACAAACATGAGCCAGGAGAGAAGGTTAGAAACTTACCCACTCGCTCGCTCCTCCGGCGCTTAGTCTGACAGGTCCCAACGGACCTTGTCTACTATGGCCATGAACCTGCCCAGTGTGGACCGGTATAATGAACCGGTATAGTGAACCTGCCCAGTGCGCACCGGTATAGTGAACCTGCCCAGTGCGCACCGGTATAGTGAACCTGCCCAGTGTGCACCGGTATAGTGAACCAGTATAGTGAACCAGCCCAGTGCAGACCTGTATAGTGAACCTGCCCAGTACGGACAGGTATAGTGAACCTGCCCAATGCGGACCTGTATAGTGAACCTGCCCAATGCGGACCTGTATAGTTAACCTGCCCAATGCGGACCTGTATAGTGAACCTGCCCAGTGCGGACCTGTATAGTGAACCTGCCCATTGCGGACCTGTATAGTGAACCTGCACAGTGACATCACACCATTACTTCCTAGCAATGTGACCATCTATAACAGGAGATTCCTCACCCCAGCATCAGCCCCCAGGGACCAGTTCTGGCTGCTTCCCCTGATCTCGTCCAATGCCCATGGCCTTTCCCACACAGGCTGATCCGTCGAACCATTCACTGGACCGTTCATCGCTCACTTCCAAAAACTCAGTTCTGTCGCTGATTCCAGCAAAGGAAACGATGTAAAACAATAAGAACCCGACCCTAGACCGATATGTCAGCAACGACCGCTAACATCACTCGGTGGAACAATCAATCCAAACGTAGAACGACCGACGCTCCCATTATTAGCCCCAGTACTCCTGGTTAGCCCACGGAAGACGCCATGTTGGAGTCAACATCAGGTGACACGTATCACGTGACCCATGCTTGCTTCATGTGACTTGATCGGGCGGTGTTCGGTTAATGGAATTGTAGTTCTGCCCCCTAGCGGACCGTGATTATACGATGGAAATGTCCGTCCTGTATTTATCTCAATACAAATGGAGCTGTGTCCTACTTACACCATTAATTTCCTTAATAACTATATAACAGGCATATGTGTGATATTATGTAATGATACAAGGCCATGGTCACTGGGTACTTAGTGCTGTGCCACTGTCCAGACTTCAACTGGAATGTATAAAGTTTAAATACAGACTGGTCCACGAGGTTACGTGGCTACAGGGTTAAGTGGTGATTGGGTTATGGGGTGGATACCGTTTGTTCCCAAATCATTTTGTAACAAAAAAAACACACTTTGGTGACAAGAATATATGTTGTTGACCAAAAGAAATTCAGTGGTAGCAAAACACGTTTAGTAAACAAAAACAAATTTGGTGACAAAACTATATTTGACCAAAATAAGTTCTGTGGTAACAAAACACATAAAGTCAACATAAAACAACATTTTGGTGCAAAAACTATATTTAGTCAACCAATACAAATTCTGTATATCTGTTGTATTCAATTAGATCAACTGGACTTGAAATGTAGTTCTTGAAGACGTTTCGCTAGTCATCCAACTGGCTTTCTCAATTCAGAATGACTTGTACAAGAATCTGTGGCAATTATGTACCCTGGAAAATCCCAATTAGCATATCACAGCCAGGTGTTAAGGGTGTGATTGGATAGTGGCTAAGAGGTGTTATAGGAATGCCCAGAGTAAGGTGTTAAAACAGCATTGTACGTGGCAGACAGTTGGTACAATGTTTTTGTTAAATCTGATTGGATCTTAGGTATTTGACCAGATTGGATCTTGGGTATTTCACCAATCAGATTTATGGGTGGGGTTATGATACACTACAAATAGTGAATGTTAGGGAGTGCTAGTTTCAGTTAGAATTTGGTTTGGAATGTTTTGTGCGCACGCTTGTACTGAGAAGGAATCCTGCTTTGGCTGGGTTGGTTGAATATACAGCCTTCAGTTCTGGAGGCTTATAATTCAATACACAGGATTTGGTTGCCTGTAAGAAAGGAAAGAACTACCCCAGATCTCCATCCATCTAAACACCTACAAGGTTATTCAATAAAAGATTGTTTAAAATGGTGCTAATTTTGCCCCAATCAATCAGATGTTAGCTTTCAAATGTTAAATAAGATCTGATTGGTTGGGGCAAAATTAGCACCATTTTAAACGATAAGAACTTTTATTGAATAGCCCTGCTAATTTTTATTATAATATCAAAGAAACAATTGGAATCTATTTCCAGCATTTTTTTCTGAAACAATGTTTTAGAGACAACAACAGTGTAATGAAAGGCAGCATTAGAAACACATGCAGCAAAGCTGAGTCAGAATACCTACAGAGAAAAAGCAACCCATTTGCAAATTAGTGCAGCCCTCCTTATAATACTGTGGGCCATATTTCTAAAGGTGCAGTGTTGTTATTTAGTGATACTGTGCCTTTAACGCTCATTGCCACGATCATAGATTTATACTGGCCCATACAATGCCATTGTGGTATTTTGGTACCACATGGTATGGTAATCACGAATGTTTGTACATTTAAGGACGCAAACGTACTTTAATAATAACCTGCGGTAACGCAAGTTTGCGAAACCATGGGTTTTTAAATATTCCCGTGTTCTGAAACCACTAGATAATATATTTCTTCCTAACAATTTAAGCAGGTCATGGTACAAACATATTCTGATATATTCTAGCAAATGCAAAATCACTGTTAAAAAAAACAGACCGATGTGAATTTACATAGATGAATACACTTCTTATACAAAGCCAGCTCACATAACAAATTGAAACCAGATACAGCTGCAGAAGGGGAAAGGGTTAATGTGAAATCATTTTTCTGCTTGTTAACGGATACTAAACTATAAATGGACAAAAATCATTTTTGCCATGTGGCTAAAATCTTGGAAAGTTAGAAAAACTTTCCCTGTGGGTAGGTTATTATGCAGAACCATTCTAATTGGTGAACATCTACATAGGCTGCATACATAATGGACATGGATCTGCCCAATTTAGGAGGAGAGGAATCAATGGCAGCCTCCATAAGACACATACAAAATGGAGGATCACGGTTCCCCTTTAATAATTATAATGTGGTACTATTAGAGATGTCTTTGAACTTTTCGCTTGATTTGCCAGTACACTCTGGTCCTGCTTACTCTTAGGCTTCATACGCACGTGTGATTGCGGGTCGGCGATAATCATGCCGTGAATGGGAACTTTATCGGGTGAAATGGCCACTCGTTCGGAGATCCAAACGGCCGAAAAAGTGGCACGATTTTTGGGCCGTAACAGTCGTTTACACACATCATGCGTGATCGCATGTGTGTACGAACCTTTACACATAGTGGCAGCGCCTGTACTGTTTATAGTTAGAGGGATATGATAATTTACTTCATAGGGAGGACTGTGGATATGGTAATTCACAGCAGTAGGAGGGCGTGACTATATATGCCATTAACTTTGATTGACAGTTCCTCCCTCTGAATCTTTAAAACTTATAAGTCTAATATCTACAAAACTGGTGGACGGATTGGAAAGAGAAACAAATGTTGGGGGATGGGATGAATTATAGTTTAATAGTATGAGGTTTTTAAAAGTTTGAATTTGGACAATATAGTTGCCATTTATATCAGGAGGGCACTGTACATTGGAAAAGGTAAGCTAATTTCAGTGAAGAGGCCTCTCCCACAATTTTTTGAGGAAAAACTAGGCTACTAACTTCCCCTCTTTTACCCCCTATTTTTCTGATGGCTGGCTGTGATGTAAGATTTTAACTTTGTTTATTGCATTTTAACATATATCTAGTAAATGTTATATTTTAATGCACCCATTTCACTGTGTATATTATTATTCATTGTATAGGCTGTTAGCATTCTAAAGGGAGATTCTGTATCTCTTTTTATTTATTTGGCTATTTTAATGCCCAGTGTTCAGTCATTTCTCCTTTAGGGGTGGTGGTGCGCCCCTATTCTTTTTCTTCTGGTGGGTTAGGGGTGTTCAGTACTTGTGTGCGCCTAAGTCTGTGTAGGGGTAAATATAAGGGCTATTATGAGATCACATCAAGTCAATAGATTTCTGTAGGGTAACCCTCCATGTACCCTATAGAAATCTATAGATTAAGTGGTGTGATTTTGTATGTATGTATGTATTTTATTTCTTATATAGTGCTACATATTCCGCATCGCTTTTTACACTGCATGTGAACGGAAAAGGTACGGATGTGAGGTGACGTAAGAGAACTTGGATTTACACTGAGATGCTCCTGGTCTGCAAAAAGAAGATAATAAAAATGTATCTTAAAATTGGCTGAATGGACTTTAATGCTGTTTGGCTTGTTTTAAAGCTAGAATAATGGCCAGTTACATATTAAATTATGGTTTTGGGGGTGTACATTCCCTTTAAAGTTACCTGCGGCTGAACATTGCCAACATGGTCACCTGGCAGATGGAATCAGTGTGAAATTAGGTACAGGGATGAATTGCTCATCTCGTAACATTCACATACTACAAGAATGGATTACTTAGTCATCTGGAAATACTTGTGTTCTCCAGTTGATTTTAGTATAGCTTAAAACATTTTGTTTATTAAAGGGGAAGTTCAGTGCAAATACACATGCATTTAAGAAAAAAGAGCAGTATTTTTCCATCCCAATGAACTAAACCTGCCCATTCAGCATTCTGTCTGTGTTTAAATACATGCTTCCGAAATACTGACTTCCTGTTTGCAGGACCCCTAGTAGAGACCGTTATGGTCTTGCCTTGACCCAGCTCCCCAGCGCCTGGGTTGATTCAGTTTCTCAGTAGAGATCTGAGCATCTTTGACCCATCCAACAGCCAATCAGTAGAAATTAATGTTAGGAACATTCTGCATCCTGGGAAGAAGAAGGACCGTTAGAAACTGAAATGTGAGCTCACTAATATCAACAGCAAGGAACAGCAAGGGAGAGAAATTCAACTGATTTTTCAAAATGGAAGCGAATATCTAGAATACCTAGGTATGTATAATATAAACTAATAATTTTTAAAATATTGATATTTTCCACTGAACATTCCCTTTAAATTATTATTAATTATTATCATATGGTATTATCTGGTATTTTCCCTTCCTCCTTTTTACGCCCACGTAAAACCCATAATCAAAAAAGCCCCCCCTTGACCCTAATTGTCTTGCTAACTACCGCCCGGTCTCTCTTCTACCAATAGCCTCCAAGCTACTGGAAAGTCTTTTCCTGTTCCGCTAATTATCTTAATTTTTATAACTTACTGCACCCCTTGCAATCGGTTTTGTCCTGGGCACTCCACAGAGACAGCCCTGTGTAAAGTTGTGAATGACCTTCAGGCTGCCAAAGCCAAAGGCCACTTTTCTATTCTCATCCTTCTCGGCCTCTCCTCTGCTTTCGACACAGTTGATGATCATTCCCTGCTAATTCAAATTCTTTACTCCTTGGGCATCTGGAATGGAGCGGCATCCTAGCTACCATCCTACCTCTCGAACAGAACCTACTCTGTGTCATATGATTATAAATCATCCTCTCCAGTTCCTCTAAATGTTGGGGTTCCACAGGTCTCTGCTCTTGGACCCCTGCTGTTCTCTATACTATGGGAGGAGTCATCAGCTCATTTGGTTTTAACTACCATCTGTATGCCGATGATACGCAAATATATTTTTCCACCCCCACACCCACTCGCGCATCTCCGTGACAACTGTCTCCGTGCTGTCTCCTCATGGATGGCGCACCGATGCCTCAAACTAAACCTTATTAAAACTGAACTAATCATTTTCCCACCTAAACTTAGTCCTATCCCACCTTTTTCCATTTCTTTGTACAACACCCCCATTTACCCTATTCAGTCGTCACTTTGCTTAGGGGTTATTATTGACTCCTCTCTCTCCTTTTCCAATAACATTAACTGTGTTGCTAAAACCTGCCGCTTTTTTCTTCATAACATTGCGAAGATCCGTAGATTCCTTTCTCTTCCAACTACTGCTATGCTTATCCATGCTCTCATCCTATTACAACTGGATTCAGGGGAGGACTGGGGCCTTTTGGCCTGGGGGGAAAATGCAACCAAGTGGCCCTTTCACGGTAGATCACAAAATATTTGGCCACTCCCTCTATACTATGGTCACACACACTTTGTTTCAGTTACACTCATTTTTAAGATTTCTATTCATATTTACATGGTTGTATGCAACATTTTCAAATGTGCGGTGGGGTTTAGATAACTAACTAACTAATAATATGGAGGGCTGAGTTAACACTGGCTAATGAACTGGAGAGCTGATAACACTGGTTAATGATCTGGAGGGCTAATAACACTGGCTAATTATCTGGAGGGCTAATAACACACTGGATTATTGTAACCTTATGCTTTCTGGTCTTCCTGCTTCCCATCTTACTCCTCTTCAATCCATACTTAAAGGGGAACGGTGGTCTCCAAACAAGTTTATTTTAAATGAAAGGTTCATACCTTTAAAATGAGCCATCAACCACCTCTCTATGTGCTTCACAGCCCAAGATATGAATAAATCACTGATCAGAAAGTTAGGGGGTGGGAGGTTTTGAATCTGCAGTCAGAAATACTACTTCCTCATCTAATCTGCGGTTGGCACATGCTCAGTGCATGACTGAAGGGTAGGAAGGGTGTGTGGAGAACAGCACAGCCCTTCTTTTTTAATGCCTCCCACTTGCTGGCCCTTCCCACCCTGTGTCCCCTCCCCTTGCAGACTCAACCTGGCCCCTTCCCTTGCAGCCCCCTGTGGCCCCTCCCACTCACAGACTCTGTGGCATCGCCCACTCACGGGTCCTGTGGCCCCTCCCCCACTTGCAACTCAGACCAATACCATCCTACCTCCTACAGAAGACTGTGTAAAACAGCCCACAAGCCAGTGTCAGTACCCAGTGGTAAAAAAAGTGGTATGTACCCTTATTAGCAAGTTTGCATACTTTATTAACTCCACTGACTAGTTCAAATCTCTAAAACAAATATGTGATACTTAAAGTGTAAGTCCAGCCCTGAAATGAAAACTTACATACAGGTAAATCATCCCCCAAAACCCTAAATGGTAATAGTTTGAAATCTGAAAGAAGTCTAACCTGAAATCCTGCACAAAGTCCTGTTTCCCCTGTTTCTGCTTCCTGGTTCTTCCAGTTAGTTGGTTCTTGTCAGTTATGGATTTGACAATTGACATCACAGCCAATGACTTAATGCTAATCCCTTGGGTGCCTCTTCTGAGCATTCTCAGGCTCAGTACAGGTTTCTAAATTGCTCAGTTTCCATGAGGCATCCAAAAGCATAGTAGGCATACAGTAATGAATTCATAGGACAAAATATGATATATCAACATATTTTAAAGAGGCCATTCTTTCTAAAAGATGTTCTTATGAGGGTGGAGCTGTCCTTTAAGGCTCATACACATATGTGATAACGGGTGCCAACCCACGATGCACGATGTGTACACACGGGTGTTTTGGCCGATAATTGGGCCGTGTATGGGCACTTTGACAGGTGCTCGGTTGAAGATCCACCCAGCCGGTCAGGCAATTATCCCCCAACTGAACGGCTGTTCTGGTCGACAAAGTCCCCATACATGGCACGATTATCAGCCAAAATGGCTGTGCATACACATCATGAGATTGCACGTGTTTATGAGCCTTTTAGCTGGCCATACAGTAGGCAGACATTAGATTAGGCGTTTGTCTGTAGACAAACGTCTAATCTATCTAGTGTCTAAAGCCTGTATTTTGGAAGCAACGGTTCTTATCTTGAGATAATCCAATTTGGCCCATTCATTTCGTGATCTCTGGTTGATTTAAAAAAGAATGGGGTAGGTGGTTCTTAGATGGATTAGAAATCTGTCTATTGATGAACATCTATAGACAAATGTCTAAAGTAGTGTTTAGATAGACCTTTATATAGATAAATTATATGTTAAAGGAGAACTAAACTATATATGTCTATATGACAACTCCCTAGAAGAAAATACTTACATTTAGTTTCTGGTCCACTTCATTCTACTTTAGTGCCTTCTAAAGCTGGTACCAAGCATAAGACACTGACGTGACGTCATGGGGGTTCTTGTTAATCTTTTATAACCAGACACGCTGTGTGCATACAAAACTGCACATACATGCCCTAGAAACTAAAGGACGTGTATGGGCATAACATGGTGAATTTCCCATAACATCATGTATACAGATGCAGCGCTTACCATTTTGTGTTGGCTTTAGAGTAACCAAGCTAAGTGCAATGAAAAGAACATGGGCCCAAAGGTACTATTACCTGCTGGGGACTTTCTTCTAAACAGTTTAGTTTTCCTTTAACTGAAGACCATTTGGGAACCTCTTTATAAACCTGCGTATTGGTACTAACTGATACCTCAGATTTGTTATTGGAACATTTGTATTTTTGCGCATCAGCCTTCATATAACATAGTGTAATGTACTGATTTTTGCTTTAATTTTATGACCAAAGCATTTTATTATGACCACATTGTAAAATACCGTTATGTGGTTCCAATGGCCACCAATTTACTAACAATGGGTGGGTAGTAAAATACTGCACGTTATCAATATCGAATGATACCGCATCCTTACAAATACAACTTTTGTCCCTTATAAATTGAATACTTCACTCAGTTAGAGAAACACAATTGGCTTCATTGCCTAGAGGAATTGGGAAAAAATTAATCTTAACTCACATTAACCTACCTGAAAGTTAAATATTCCAAGAAAACCCAAGTTCCAACTCACTGCAACTGGTTATCAACCAATTATCAATTGAGAACACATTTCTGCATAGTAAAGCTAGGTACACACGATGCAATAATTCGGCTCGACCACATTTTTTTACAATGATCTTTAACCAAATAAATACTTTATTGTAGGCAGAATCATCAGCTTTAAAGGTTTCCACATTTTTGTTTGTTCAAAGAAGTCATTCTTTATTAGGATAAAGTAACTCGTATGATATTACAATCGATATTACTATATTTTTCTAAACCTGGGGAGGAAATACAGGTTAAAATTACATTTTGGGTTAGACCCAGGTTTATGAATAAAACCACTAAAAGAAGAACTGATAAATATCCATAAGCATGATTTTTTTTTGAATCCCAGAAGCCAGAATAAATTTTGCTAATGAAGACTAAGACGACTTTTACTTTAACCTTTCATTTCAAGGACCGGACATTCCTTTGAACGATCTCTCTTTTCCAGAACACTGTAGTCACAGGTCCCTTCATTAAAAACAGCTATACACTTCTGTTTGTCAAAATCAACTGGTTCTCCGTACCTACAGAAAAAATCATAAACATAATAGAAACATATATGCATCTTTTCCATTAAAATAATACTGGGTTCTCAGGGCTGGATTTATACCCTTTCTCCCCTAGTCCAACTAACTTGTACTTTGTACCACCCCTCTCTTTTTCTCCCTCAGGTTGATATTGTAAGTTTTTCTTTTCCCATTGGCAAAGATCAATACTTAGGTGATCAGTTCTGATATGTGCCTTTGAATTTTTTCTTTAACTAACAAAGACTATCTATTTGTGAATGGACCTCTTTGATCCATTCACAAATACTATAGGTAGTGGTCATTGTGACCACTACCTATAAATGGAGATGGCAGTTCAGTACCTTACACTGGACCACCGGGGAAGTTCTATTTGTGAATGGATTTCATTGATCCACTCATAAATACTACAGTAAGCCAGTGTTCAGTTTAACACCAAGTTAACTTGCGACCAGTACCGATCGCAAGTTCACTTCCTCCGCTAGACCACCAGGGCTGTGTGGGGAAAGACCAGGGGAGGTCCCTGGCATCCAGTGGCGTAACTTGAAATCACTGGGACCCCCAGCAAAACTATGATGGGGCCCCTATCCTTGCTTCATCCACAGTGGTTTTCTTGGAGGAGGCTATATCTCTCATAATGAAAACCGCGGGGCCCCCTGCGGTTGCTCCCCCTGATCCCCTCTAGTTATGCCCCTGCTGGCATCAAAGTCCTCTGACGTTACAGGGCAAAACCAATGGGGGTTCAAGGGGGCAAGGGGGAAACTTGAATAGTGCTCCCAGCACACTCGACTGTATTTTTGGGTTTTTTTGTGATCTGCACTAAATGCATAATGCATAAAACGCAAATGCATTTGTTTACCATAGACTTGAAGTGCAAAGCGGAAAGGAATGTACAAAAACGGACCAAGTCTTGCACACATGCTATTGATAAAAGGTTCTGAATGCAATTCACAAAGGCGAAACGTGTTCCTGTGTTCTCCATTAAAAATAAAGTACAGATCGGAAAAGTGGACAGAAACCCACATAGTGGGACCTAAGCCTAAGAGCAAGTCCCCAACTGGCAGTGCCTAGATACCTCTCGGTTTTGACTGTTTGTAAAACAATTGGTTTAGGAAATATTGGCAACTGGGCTGGAGACGCACAGAACTGGACATTTAAACAGATCGTTATAAATTCTGCAAGGGCTGTTATACTTAATACTACTTCACTTGGCTTGTGAAGGTTCTCATTCATCCAGGTCATGGTATATCTGTTGCATCCAGTTAGATCAACTGGACTTAAAGTTTAGATCTTGAAGACGTTTTGCTAGTCATCCGACTAGTTTTCTTAATTCTGAATTGAGAAAGCCAGTTGGATGACCAGCGAAACGACTTCAAGAACTAAACTTTAAGTCCAGTTTATTTTACTGAATACAACAGATACTACTTCACTTTGTTATTCAAAAATGGTTACTTAAGGAAAAGGTCTGTTTGACCAGATCTTTACAGATGTAAAATGCTGTGTATGTTGTTCTGCCATTAAATTCTACACAGCTTTAAAATCTACAATGTACAGAACTGTGTAAATGTGAGCTGTTATATTGTTTATTGTTACTGAAAATAACTTACGCTTTACAACAGTTTAGTTCGCCTTTAATGGAACAGGAACAGTCAAAGCAGTCTTCAGTTCGGAAAGTGCTATTTAGTTCATAATGCTCATTTTTGTAATGGCATCCTGGAAAATATAGTAAAGTTAGATATCCATAACCTGTACTGATGGCAATGACATAAAAGCTTCCCTAGTAATGGTTCAATAGAGTGTTTGCCCGATGTCTGAAATATTATTATATATATATTTTTTTTTTTTTATAATTGTGATAGTTTTCTTAACCTTATTCTTTTTGTTTTAATTTTGGATTTTAGATTTTAGTCTGGAGTTTGGGGAGTGGAATCTTTTTTCCTGTCAATAAAATACTTTCCACAACTAGAGGGGGGTTATTATTTATGTTTTCAGTGAGTTTCTGAAATGTTTATTTGCTTTTTAAAAGGGAGATGTAAATAAAAGTTAAAACTAATGTTCTAAATAGTGAAGATGCAGTTAATTTGAGTTGAAATAAAACCTGAAATTCCATCCCCTAGTTGCTTGATATTTCAGGCCATTAGACTGCCCATCCCAATACTTCGTAGTCTGACAAGGGGGAATATTGGGTCAGGGTTCATTGGCTTCTAGGTTGCCTTTAGCTGCTCATAGCTTTAACAAAATATTATTTAGGACTTCTCCAAGGTAATTAATAATGTGGGCAAACAGATGCTCCGTAAAAGGATAAAACCCCATACCCTTTTTAAAATATCTTAAAAAACTGCAAAAGTTAATCTTTCTTACATCCAATTTTATTCAGAAACCAATATTTAACTATTAGAACACCAGCTATAAAATAACCTATTTATAAACACAATTTATACATCCATAACAATCATGGCTGGCCAGCCCATACTTTATAAAAAAGAATAGAGATATATAGATATATTTATGAATTAGGTTCCCTTAAACCACAAGGATTAAAAGATAATATCGAAATTGCTGCATTTTTACAAGATATATAGTATTTACAATTAATACAATTGGAGGAACAAATGGTTAAAGAGATTGGGATGTGCATACACCTTTAAGGAGGGTGGATTTGATAATAGGGTAGATAATGAAGGGGTAGGAACACCAGCTATATAAATGGGATAATCACTTGTAGAAAAATCTATTACTCACCTGAGGAAGCCTAAAGCTGGGTATACACGATGAGATATTTCGGTCCGATTGACCAATAGTTCAGTGTATCGGTCGATCGGACCGAAATTATCGCATCCGAATGCGCCCATGTCTGACCGACCGTTCGTCCGAATCAGACATGGTGGAAAACCTCGTCCGATCGTACATTCCTCTATGGACCGCACGATCAGTCGCAGTAACTGTCGGACGCAGCTGCTTTTGCCGAAACGCGTTGCGAGAGCTATTGTTACAGTCTATAATCCTGTACCGTTATGCTCCGGTAAGACTTGGAAAAATTATTGTGCAGAAGTAAGGAAAGTGACGTCATCTCATCGGAACGTAGCGGAACGCCTAGCGAAGCTGTTGGGACGCGGACTTGGATGCCCTGAGCGCAAGGAACCCACTAAAGTGGAGTGAGGGGAGCTACAGGGTCTGCTTCCACGTAAAACTCCTGTATATCAGAAAGGACATAAATTGATCACCAGGGTTCCCATGAATTTAGTACCATTAAGAGAACCAGGTCACCCGGAGAAATCTTTCATCCTCCCTCAGACAGTGTGCTAGAGAGACAAGCGACAGACCTGATAAGTATTATAGCAAGTCTGCAATATTGTGTCTCTCTGTTTATTTGTCTGCTATATAACAAAGAATCACCAACCTTGATAGACTGAAATTGTTGCAATTCACTGTAGAGTGAACTCCAGTGATAGATAAACTAAGTTACATAACAATTCAGTTGTAACAATAGTTACAAGTACATCAAGTTACTGGGACTGAGTATTAATGAGTATTTCACAGGATTATAGTGTTTAAATGGTTTTTAACACTGTTTCTTTTTTTATAAAGTATGGGCTGGCCAGCCATGATTTTTATGGATTATGTTTATAAATAGGTTATTTTATAGCTGGTGCTCTAATAGTTAAATATTTGTTTCTGAATAAAATTGGATGGAAGAAAAATTAACTTTTGTAGTTTTTTAAGATATTTTAAAAAGGTTGTGGGGTTTTATCCTGTTTACATTGTTATTAAGCATTACGGGTAGTAATGCTGGTTATAGCCTAAGTGGGATCCAGGCTATTACCCCTTTTATATATACACTATCTAAATTCTGGGAGGGCTCATATGGTGTTGTGGCAAACAGATGCTTCCCCATTCCACCCTTGTCATGCCTTCCCACTCCACATTACACTTCCCCTTTTTGCACACTGAGCAGTTGTTTCTACAGATAATCAATAATTTGATAGCGCCCATTTAAAAATATTTGACAGATTCCTCCTGTTATATTCTCCAGTTACTATCTCCAGCATAGCACAGGGGGGACTATAACAATAGAGCAGTCTCACCAAATTACTGTCCGCACAGGTCAATCTGATAGCTAAACCGAGTAGCAAATAGAATCTGAAGCATTTCTGACATCCATGGGTTAATACGCTCTCAGCGCCTTTTTGTATTTACCAGCCATTATGACAGATAAGTGCCACAGGGACCTTATCCTCTCCCTTATATAATTAGTTAGGACCTTCTCTGGTAGGGTTACCTTCCTTTATTATGATCATAAATTTGGAACTAAACCCCCAATATTTTTACTGTATGCACTAGCACAGATACTATATGGGGAATTGGTCAGGTTTTGTTTCCCTTTGTTTGTTGCTCCCTGTTCAGACAGATGTTTTTGTTTTAAAGATAACAACTCACTGGAAAGCTTTAGTTCTTGTCCATTTGAATTCAATATACTGAATGTGCATTGGCTGCTACAGCTTTTTACAGCTCAATAGTTCTGCATGAAATGACTTACCTGGTGGTAGTGGATTCTGTATGAAACACTGAGCGTTGCATTCTGTTGCCAAAATGCTAATTGTAATCAGAGCAATCAAACTGGACCACTAAAAATAAAATAAAAATATAAATGATGGCAGCTGCTTGAGATAACATTGCATGAGCAAGTACAGTATTGCTCAGAGCTTTCACACAGGCTCACTAAGCTTCCACAGTGTTCAGGAGAGTAAGCTCCCAGAATACAGTGCAGTCATTGGCCATGATGTCACTCTTAGAAGAATGAGGAGATATCAGGCACGATACCTCCTTGTAGAAGTGGTTCTATGATGTGTAAGTATAATGGTTTCCCCATTTTGGAGGGTGTACTGTCTACATAAGAAAATTTGATTTTGGGGGTGGACATGCCCTTTAAATATTGCTTTTAACATTCTGAAAATTCTTTAAAAAACTATAATCACTAAAGCTCCTCACATCACATTCCCATTACTACTGGCTTTGCTTATACATCCAAATGGTCCTTCTGTACACTAGTAGACAAAATGAATGCAAAGAAAGTCTTTTAACTGATAGTTAGGTGCAGGACTTCTAGTCTAATAATTTAACCAACCACCATGTTAATTTACTGTAAAGAAATCAACATTCTGTGACATTTATTTTGCTTTTCTACACATGCACATCACTTTTGGTTTCCAAACTGTTGACATTGAATTCAGATATGGGTCACATTTTACAATGCTGTGAACAACCAAGACAAAAAAAGCAAATCTGAGCAATAAATTGGAGCATTTAGGCATGCAGTGTAAACTTAGCCTAAAGACAAAGCAATCTAGTAGCTTGGTGTGTCATCAGTCATAAAAGAGGACACAGTGTGCCACTTACCATGATGCACTGGTAACAGGTTCTTATAAATAGTATAACAAGCTTCAATAACTGCTATTTATTCTACGCCAAGCCAGAATTGAGCAACATCATTTTCCACAGAAAGCTAAATGTAAACTCCAGGTCAATTCTACCTTTGTGTCACTATGTAACCTTATTTTTCTATTTGTATAGTTTAGTTTTTGTTGAATTCAAAACAGTTTGTGCAGCCAAATGCTGACACAAGGTCACATAGATAACAAGTCAAAAATCAACAACACACTCAACACAAAGCTATAGAGGTTAGTATAAGCAGCAGCATTTAGTAGCTGTATAGTGGGCATGCCAGCAATGTTGCCATGGTGCCACCCCTTGAAGCCCTAAACTCATCTGTAATGCAGGGTATCTGCATTCTATGGTATTTACTGTCTGTGGTTGTGGTACATTTTGTATACTTGCCTGCCTCTTACTATATCTACCAGTCACAGTCTACACTGAGATTGATATGAAAGTGTAAATATTTATCTTACTGGCACCCAATAGGACATAGATACAGTAGATAACGCTGAAAGATCACTAAACTCAACGTGCATGGGAAATGTTTTTACACACACTCACCCAAACTGGTTGAAAACTGGTTACACACCGTACAGATTTTAAGCCAATGACACAGGGGCATAACTACCAGGGGAGCAGGGGGGGCAACCGCATGGGTACCAGGGGTGCCAAGGGGCCCCATCTTCTTATTTTTCCTATGACAGATATAGCCTCCTCCAAGAAAACCACTGTGGATTAAAGGGACAAATTATAGATTTGCTGGGGGAAACACACACTTGATAAAGAACCCCTGTGGTTCGAAACATGTAGTGTGGCAAGTTCAGCATGTTTATCTGCTGTTGTACTGTTAGCTGCATGATACTGCTGTAAACAGGGCAAGATATACAAGGGATTTGAGCGATTTTTGACCGTATTTTTCTATTATAGACCAAGCCTGGGCAGCTTTAGAGCTTCTACTAGCAGAGTGCCCGGCATTGCCCGTTTTTTCTAAAGATCCAGACCGAACCTGCATCCATAATTAAGCTTTCTAACCTGATTCACAAATCTGGTTAACAATGCAGGATTCTAGGACAGATCTCATCACCAATTAACATACCGCACAACATTTGGGGAGTTATAGTTAATAATGGGATATTGCAAAATGTCCAAATTTGAGGACAAATAATGTTGGTATGAGAGGTGTTGTAAACCATTGCTAAAGGGGAAGTTGATATGATGCACTTTAAAGCTTATAACATCAACTTTCCCGTTAATGAGTATTACACCAACTACCATTATAAGGCTTCCCCTTTAAGGCACAGCACACCAATTTTCCCTTAAAGGTGTATCACATCAACTACCCCTTTAACACGTTTCTCACCAACTTTCCCTTTAAAGTATATCACACCAACTTCCGCTTTAAGGCATATCACACCACCTTCCCCTTTAAGGTATATCACACCAACTTCCCCTTTAATATGACACCATTTTCCCCTTTAATGCCTATTGCATCAACTTCCCCTTTAGCGGGTATCACTTCAACTCCCTCTTTAGCAAGTAACGCATCAACTCCCCCTTTAGCACGTATTACATCAACATTCCCTTTAGCGCGTATCACATCAACTTCCCCTTTAGGGCACATCTCATCAACTTCCCCTTTAGAGCGCATCACATCAACTTCCCCTTTAATAACGGGTTAAGGCATCTCATATTAATTTATTTTTTACTGCAATCAATCATTATTGACACACAATGTCCCCCAGAAAACACAATTTGCTTGCAAAAATGACACATGGAAAAGAATTGTGAGTGAAAAGAGTGTGTACTTGGCCTTTAATACTGGGGTTTCAGTAGTTTGTGGGGAAAGAGACACAAGGTGAGAAGTAAAATGAACCCCTTAGGGCTAGGCCACACTTGCACTTTTTTGCTCGCTTGCGCACGTGTCTTGCGCTCGCGATTGCGCATGCGATTTGGATATAATGGAAATCACAAAAAGCACATCAATTTCCGATGCTCATGCAATTGCGTTTTGGCAACGCATGCGTTCACGCACCAAAAATGGTGAATGCATGCGTTGCCAAAACGCATGCTCAAACGAGACACGCACAAGAATTATGTGCACAATCGCATGCGATAACACACATGATTGCCTGTAGTGGGGCCACAGCCTTACAGTGCAGTTGTGCAGTACAGTGTCATCCCATTAATAGCTCAATGTCTTTCCATAGGTAAAACTACACATTTTCTTAGCTGCCTTCTCTGAACTCTGCACCAGACTGCTGAAAACTGTGATCTCCATTGGTAACTGCCTGCCCAAGTACCCCCAGTACAAGAGACTTATCTTGGATTGGTCAGTTTACCTCTCAATCTTGACTCTGGGCAAACCACAAGAGAGGAGGTGAGTGCATGTGTGGTCACATGACATTGCTACATCACATGGTCTGCTTCTCCTCATAATTGACAACTCTATCCTCTTATCACAGCAACAACAGAACAAAATGAAGTAAAGCATTGTACTGCCCTGAACAATCTGTGTGCAATTAAGATGATTCACCACCAGATGGCAGCATGACCTATGAAGGACCAAGCCTGGGCAACTTTAGAATCTATAATGTACCAAGCCTGGGCAGCTTTAGAGTCTATAAAGGACCAAGCCTGGGCAACTTTAGAGTTTAGAATGTACCAAGCCTGGGCAACTTTAGAGTCTATAATATACCACCATCAGATTTTTCTGGGCCTTATACTGGTTGAATTACTGGGCCCCCCATAAAACACACCAACACAGGTAGAAAATCCTATTAGTACCTCCCTGTGTGGCCATTTGCAAAATACAATGAGATGTCAAACTTTCTTTAATGCAGTATCTGATGGCTCACCACTATATGCTCTTGAGTATAATAATCTGTAATTTGTCTAATATAAGGAGAGCTAGGGGCATATATATAATGGTCTGTCAAGTTCGAGGATTTTATAGCAATGTTGCTGCGATAAGTATAGTTTTGCAGTGAAAAGATGTTGCTTGTGCGGGGTGTGTGGCGGTGGTGATGCACTGGGGAGGGGTTGAGGTTGGTTGTGGCGACCACCCGCGGCACATCCACTTCCCATGCAGCCCCTTGCAACTAATATGATTGATCACATATTAACCAATCATATTTCAATTAAATTAGTTAATTGGTTAATATGTGGCCATATGGTTGCTAGTATAGAAATATTAACCAAATACAATTGGATTTGGTCCTTCAGCAAACCTATATAAGGAGGTGCAAACCCCTCAGAAGTCATCAGAGTGATGACAGAAGAAAGAAGACTTCAGGATCAAGATGCAGTGGCAACATTGAATATGTTGATGTCGTCGGCTATGGTGGTGTCACTGGTGGCCGCAGTGACATGTCCGGTGTTGGTGATATCGTTGCTGCTGAGAAAAGAAGATGTTGGAGACCTATAAAGGTCATTTTAGGACCAGGGGTGGTCCCGGTTTTGAGCTGTTGGACCACCTTATCAGAAAGGCTCCTATTAGATCCACAATGCTATACTAAGAGCCAATGGTGGTCCTGGTTTCGAGCTGCAAGACCCCCAACATATAATAGACCAAGTCTGGGCAGCTTTACATTCTAAATTAGACCAAGCCTGGGCAGCTTTACATTCTATATTAGACCAAGCCTGGGCAACTTTAGAGTCTATATTAGACCAAGCCTGGGCAACTTTAGAGTCTATAATAGACCAAGCCTGGGCAGCTTTAGAGTCTATCATAGACCAAGCTTGGGCAGCTTTAGAGTCTATAATAGACCAAGTCTGTGCAGTTTTAGAGTCTATAATAGACCAAGCCTGGGTAGCTTTACATTGTATATTAGGCCAAACCTGGGCAGCTTTACATTCTATATTAGACCAAGCCCTGTTGCAAGCTTTAGGTCTATAAAGAGACCACGCCTGAGCAGCTTTGGTCTTATAATAGACCAAGCCTGGGCAGCTTTAGAGTCTATAATAGACCAAGCCTGGGCAGCTTTAGAGTCTATAATAGACCAAGCCTGGGCAGCTTTAGAGTCTATAATAGACCAAGCCTGGGCAGCTTTACATTCTATATTAGACCAAGCCTGGACAGCTTTACATTCTATATTAGACCAAACCTGGGCAGCTTTACATTCTATATCCAGCCAGCTGTGCAGTGTACATTCTATATTAGACCAAGCCTGGGCAGCTTTACATTCTATATTAGACCAAACCTAAGCAGCTTTAGAGTTTATAATAGACCAAGCCTGGGCAGCTTTACATTCTATATTAGACCAAGCCTGGGCAGCTTTACATTCTATATTAGACCAAACCTAGGCAGCTTTATAGTCTATAATAGACCAATCCTGGGCAGCTTTAGAGTCTATATTAGACCAATCCTGGGCAGCTTTAGAGTCTATATTAGACCAAGCCTGGGCAGCTTTATAGTCTATAATAGACCAAGCCTGGGCAGCTTTAGAGTCTATAATAGACCAAGCCTGGGCAGCTTTAGAGTCTATAATAGACCAAGCCTGGGCAGCTTTATAGTCTATAATAGACCAAGCCTGGGCAGCTTTAGAGCCTATAATAGACCAAGCCTGGGCAGCTTTATAGTTTATAATAGACCAAACCTAGGAAGCTTTAGAGTCTATAATGTGCCAATCCTGGGCAGCTTTAGAGTCTATAAAATATCAATATCCCTGCCAATTTATGCCTAAAGGTCATTGAGCTACAGGATAGGTTTTCTGCAGAAAGATTGTTTCACAACACATACAAGTCACCAGGTTCCGAATAATCATTCACTGTGTTTCTCAACTTTTGAAGGTGAACTGTAGAATCAATAAGACTGCACAGATTCTGCTGTGGAGTTTATGTGAATCTGGTCCCACTGCATGATGGTAAGTATTCCACTATTTTTATCATGTAATAATTCCAAGTAACCACTCTGATAGACAGGGGTAAAGAACACAACTTGACTGTTAAAAAAGAAAGTACAGGGACCTGAACTTCTATTAAGAAGAATGATAAAAACGTAAAATTACCTAAAAATGAATGTGAATATAGGGGTTGGTCCTCCTCATCCTACTATAGACAAGCACTGTGAATATCTAGCTGGCCAACCTATCATTTGGTAATTGCCTGCACAACTGAATAGGGCTGATTTCAATAGCCACTGAGGACCTTGGAGAAAGTGGAAGAAAGGTAATTTATTTATGTTAAAATGTTGGTGTTTTAAACCTATGTATGCCATTTATTTCTAATGAGCATGCCGCACAGAAACAAAGGCTTTAGTAACTCTTTTAAATCTGATCCAGGGTCAGACTGTCTGACCTGGATACCAAAGACATCCCTAGTAGGCCCACAGTCTATTCACCCATAAAAATGTATAGGGGAAATTGTTAAAAATTATATATTTATAGTGGCAAGGGGACAATAAAAAAATAGAAATTAATTTAAATAGGAATGAGGCAAATGTGTAAATAAACACATGAGGTTTATTTACACATAAAGGAGCACAGGAGTTAAAGATAGCAGCCACTGCACTGCTGACAGCGTCTCAGTCTTCACCTGCTCCAACGTGGCTCGGACCTGAAATGCTGCCCATCTTAACATAGGTGAGCAAGCATTAGGGAGGAGAGAAGGGGAAAGACATCAGTGGCTGCTATCTATTACACTGACTGTCTTGTGACTATAACAATAGGAGATAGGGGCCAGTGCTATCTATCTATCTATCTATCTATCTATATACACATTAATTTGAAAAGGAGTCATGTTTCACAGTTTATTGACCCTCTAAAGCTCAGTACACACTTATGATATTACCACCAACACATGACCCCGAGCACACTCACACACGCATCGAACAGCCGTTTCGGGAAGAAAATGGCACATGTGTATGCATTCAGCAGGGCGTCATTGAAAATCGCCTGAATGAAAGCATACACGTGCGATTATTGGTCGAAACTGCCATTTGTCGCTTATGCACCTTGCGTTTGGGGGTCCCTCATCGGTGGTAAAATTTTACGTGTATATATGAGGCTTAATACTTCCTGGTGGGCCCTGGTCTTGTATATTCTGGTGGACATCAACACCCCAGTCCCACAACTATTTTCCTTTTTTTCCCTAGAAGTACATTTTGTGCACTGCGATTGCCGTCTGCATTATGTTGACAACATGCAACGCTGCCTGTTTCTTTCAAGTGGCCACTGAAACATATGGAGAACCTATTAAAGGTACTTTAAACATTCATGAAAGGATACAACTCTGGGCGGTATGTAAAAACCTGCAGTATGAGAAAGTTCCGTTACCGTAGGTTTTCGTAAAAGCACTGCCTTGAGCATACATTTACGATTGTTCGGATATAAACTGCAGTGGTCTATATGTCCATTACTCTATGAGCAATTTGCTTTAACCAGTCAAAAAATCATTCCCATTTATACTTCTATTCTACAGACTGTTCAGTGATATTGATCAATTTAGGAAACTGAAGGTGAATTGTTAAATTTTTCAATGATCCTATCCAGGACGCATTATCTACAGCAAATTTCTGCATGAAATCTACTCAAGATCGATAGTGCAAGGTGGTCTACATTGATAGGGAAGTTGTGATTGATTGCACCATTGTGCAGCAGTCAGCCCATGTATGGTTACAATAAGGCTTTGCTCCCACTTGGCTTCAGTGCAAATTTAGTTCTACTGAATAAATTTACCTGCCATTTTCTTTGTGATAAATGTTTGTCAAAGGGATATTACACCCACCAGAGCAACATTTACTGCATTGTCAAAGGAAACATCTTCCACGGCTGTGCAGGCTAGTAATGAGTAATGAAACATTCAGCACATTCCAGGGACCACTGGGGCAGAGGTATTAGGGTTTTGTGGGGACCTGCTCCTTAGCATTACAGTAAAATTTTGTCCGGGTGGGGGAATTTCTCTTATAGGAGAACTAAACCCACATTTTTACACTCCAGAATCTGAACATATTCCCTCTAAAAACACCAATATACTGTAAAATAGCAATACAGTAAATAGCACTAAAGTAAATGTTACCACTTGAAAAACTGGATGAAATAACTGTGTATGTACAGTGACTGGCCACATCCCTAATCTCAGTCACATGCTCCCTTGTCTATTCTGCTCTGTAAAAGGATTGGATAGACTAGAGGCTACTAGTGGATGTGACCAACTCCAAATGTAACAAGTTCCTGCAGTATCTTAGGACTGAGCATGTGTAAAGAACATAATGGTCAGTGACCACACTGGAACAATGGGAAAGAAAACACAAACCTCATGTTAGAAAATTACATTTATTAACAATCATATTAGAGAGGTGGGACAGAGATTACTGTTTTTATGAAAAGGAGATCTACCTTCTAATTCAATGTTGTTCTGAGGCTTTAGTTGTCCTTTAAAGCCCTCAATGCATTTTAGAATAGAAATATTTGACTTCAGCAATAGGGAATGCCTCTTTAAACCTAATGTAGATCAAAACTGATTCAATTCATTTGCAATGTTAACTTTAATATTATGCTAGATTCTAAGATGCATGTCAATGCCTGGTATTAAAGGGCATGTCCACCCCCAAACTACTGGCCCCACAGTACGAAAAAAAGAATCCTTACCTTACATCCCTGCTACTTGTGGTTCTCCTGTTCTGCCTCTTCAAAGTTCAGGAAACTGCTGGGTAGGAGCTATCAGTGCCTCATCCAGTGCCTCTTTCCTTGCTAACATCAACAAGGTCTGAGGCATGCTTAGTAGAGCCCTTTCCCCCCTCTCCCTCCCTCCCTCCCGATCCCTCTGTGGCTTACAGTGTTCTAACTATAAAAGATTTTGCACCAATCCAGGGGATTCCCTACCACCCCCAACCGCTCTATTCATAAGTGTAATATGTTCCAATCTGTACTTACACCTCCTCGTTCCTGCGCTGTTCTTCACTGAAGGCAGCTGCAGCTGTGATTGGCTGCCTCTTAGCCAATCACAGCCGTGGCTGCTGCTCCAACCCCCTGCTTGCAGTTCCGGCGGGCAGGGGAGCAGGACCAGAACAGCGCAGGAACAAGGAGGTGTAAGTAAAGATTGGAAATGATTTTACACTTATGAATAGAGCAGTTGGGGGTGGGAGGGTATCCCCTGTATGTTGGCAAAAGTTTTTTAAAAGGGTGGACATGCCCTTTAAAGCCAAAGTTGGCATGTTTCATTTGGTAAGTTTGCCCCAAAGGGAAATTGCATGATATGCATCAACTGGAAACACGCTGACCCGCATCTAGTTAAATTGCAATTCATTTCATTAGTCAGACATAACACTCGGGACACTAGGCACACCTAACACAGTTTTGATTGGCACTTCATTAGAGGTGTTTTGTTTGGTAAAGTGTAAATTATTGTCTTCTTAGGTTGTTTTCATGCGAATGAGTGGCGTCAATTGGGTTCTAAGTTTCGAGACGAAAACTGCAATGACTGTTTCTGTTTTAAAAATGGCAATATGAGATGCTGTCAAGCGTAAGTTGCATTTTAAACACGTTATGTAAAACATTGATCTTTGAAAGGCAAACCCTCAAAAAAATACAGGTTAAATTATAAGGTCAAATGCTTTAAGGGTAGCCTGTGCGAACTTCCTCACACCGTGACATGTAATAAATAAATAAATATGTGATCAGTGGTAGTATACCATTAATATTAAAGGGCATGTCCACCCCCAAAACTATGTTTTGCTGTAGTGTAGAGATCGCTATCCTGTGTACTTTTGCCATATACTTTCATTATTTTTTTGGAACAGTTATCAAGTTATTTTCATTTTTGTTTTTCTTATGGGTGTAGCCATTGATTTCACTCCTCCTATAGTGGCAGTGTGCTTGTAGTCTATGGAGATATGTCCACCAATCAGAAGGGTTTTGCATAATGGTTAAAATAGCCCTTTCTCCATTTATTAATTAAACATGCAGAATCCGAGCAACTGATTTGCAAGTCCCACCTGAGATTCTGGGATTTTACATTAACCTACTCCCTTCTTCTATAGTCATTAGAACTACACGATCTGATATTTCTCTAGACTGGTTTGCAATCATCTCCCTCTGTTCTATTACTGGAGAATATTTCTGGTGAAATTGTGGAACCAGATATTCCAATATATCAATAGCTCTGTTACTCAGATCTCCTGTAGAGACTTGCAAGTAGATGGCTGGTTCTAGACTGCCCAAATGAATATATTTTTTAGTGCCTGGGTTTCATACCTATGGTGTTGTGTAGGAGTCTATAAATGCACATGAATGTTGTTATAACAGATAAATGAAAACCCAAGTGCCTATGCAGTTGTGCTACTAGTTTCACCATTCCCTGCAAAGGGCAGATAGGGAATGTATATTGAAAACATGCAGTGTAAATAACTAGAAATGGCTCCTACTCTTTAATTTCTAGGACTTTCAACAGACACTGCAAGAGAACCATAAAGAGCTGAGCAGTAAGGTAAGGGTTTTTAAATTCTTACTAGACCAACTTGTTTTGGGACCACAGTTCTCCTTTAAGTACTCCAGAAAGTTTGGACGTTTTATTGAGGATTTATGTTGCTGTCAAACACCTGCTCTGTGCAAGGAGCTAGGACAGAAGAGGAACCCAGGTTTTTTATTGCAGTGCATCACTCTTAAAGGACAACTCCACCCTCATAAGAACATCTTTTAGAAAGAATGGCCTCTTTATAATATGTTAATATATCATACTTTGTCCTATGAATTCATTACTGTATGCCTGCTATGCTTCTGGAGGCCTCATGGAAACAGAGCAATTTAGAAGCCTGTACTGAGCCTGGGCATGCTCAGAAGAGGCAGACAGGGGATTAACAGTCAGTCATTGGCTGTGATATCAACTGTCAAATCCATAACTGACAGTTACTAACTGGAAGAACCAGGAAGCAGAAACAGGGGCAACAGGACATTGTGCAGGATTTCAGGTTAGACTTATATATTTCACATTTCAAACTATTACAGTTTACGGTTTTGGGGGCTGATTTACCTGTATGTAAGTTTTAATTTGTGGGCTGGACTTGCCCTTTAACTGACTTGCTGAGACCTGTGAACATTTTTAAATGAATAAAGCTGTTTGGAAACTACTGGACTATGTAAGTGTCATTTAATAGAATTTTTATATGTTTTTTAATTTATTTATTACATGACACAGTGTGAGGAAGTTTGCCCAGCCTACACTTAAAGCATACTAGTGGAACCCAGGCTCTGCAGCAGACCCCCCATACCCCATCAACATATCCTACCATTTACTCCTGAAGCGCAGAGGACACACACCTGTTTAAACAGGTTCATTTTTGCTTGCCTATCCTCACTGTTGTTTCAGAGATGCCCTCCGACTCCCATGTTGATTTTTATGGACATTTTAACTACTGCACCTGTTCTCTGCAGCTTGGACATAAGCAGCCAACCATTGGCTGTGACATTAGCCAGTGCCATAACTAGAAATCACTGGACCCCCTTTAAAAACTATAATAGGCCCCCACTATGCTGCACCTACAGCAGTTACCTATGATCCGTGCAAGAAGACACACACTGCTCTGAGATTCTTATTCAGTCGGTAGCCTGTGAGAAAAGGCGGCAGTGTGGCCTAGCCTTATAGGACTGTGTGAGCAATAGTTTTGATATAAATGTTCACTGCTACAATTGGGCTACAGACAAATGAGAGGACCAATTTATAGCGAATGCTTCCCCGAGTTATCAAAATATTTTCTGGACTCAATGAGCCAGATGCCATTTAACCAATTCCATTCTAATTACGGCTACAGGTTTTTTCAGTTCATAAAATGATGTAAAAATCACCAAAACATCTTCCACCATAAAAGGAAAGTTTTGGGATTCGGTTCAGTAAAATAATTGAGAATGAAATAGTTAATGAATTATTAATAAATATACAGAAATGGTATCTGGAACATTGTACCTACATTAGACCTGTGTTTCTGTAGTATCTGACTGTTTGTTTTTGGTAACAGGTATGGTACACCAGTTGAATATGACAAAGAAAACTGCATTGCTGTATTTAATAAGGGCACCTGCAATTACAGTGTTCTAAAGAAGAAAGATCGTTCTAAGGAATGTCCTATCATAAGTATGGTAGGCTGAATAGATGAACTATTGGTTCAAATAAGGGAAGTCACAGCTAAAAAGATAACTTCCCAACTTTCTAAGATGAACATTGGGGGGAATGTAGGGATTTATTTTTCAGAACCTGGCAGAAACATCACAATGTGCTAAGCACTTATGAGATTTAGTAAATGACATAATCACAGTGAGGTAAGCAGTGTGGCTCTCGCCACAATAAAGCCACGATAGATTACTACTAGGTAGCGCAAAACGTAACTGAAAAGTGTACAGCATCGGGTCTAAACATTTTATGGACTTCGTGCAGGCCCTGCAATGTCAGTGCAAAACCCACACTAACCCGATGGTACATCAGGTATAGTATATTACACTCACTTTTACAAAATAAAGTATTGCATCTCCATGTTTGTCTTCTGAGGGAACTGCATCTTCTCTGCACATGAATATTAACACAGCGAAACGCATTTGTCACAATTACATACTGTATTACTTTCTGATATTAGTTCTTATCACAAAATAAAATGAATAATCCATGATTACAGATCATTTATGTTCATTTATATACATTTGATATACAATTATTATATGTGCTGGATGGCAGAGAATTGTTTTTTTTATCGCTGTTTGCAATAAAGAATTATTTTGGACGTTTCTGCAGATTTGATTTTTTTTGTTCTTGTAAAAAACAATAAAGTTAATTTAACACCAAATTTTTGAGAATTTGATTTGTAATGGTTATTTTTATGGTCCAGGTAGGAACCAATTGGAAGGCAAATTTGTTCTCCTAATTAGATCCAACCTAAATAATCCTGTGCAAGAGTAAACCCATCAACGTATCAAGTTTCAAAATATGGCTAGTTAGACATACACGGCCAGAGGATTGATGACTCCGGGTCATTAATCATGTATATATCATAGGTACCACATGGGCTGATCGATCAAGGCATAGTTTATACTGCTCATTTTAATGTAAAATATTCAGTTGTTCACCCCCCTGCTATTGCTTTAGGCAAATATTTCACAACTTGCCCAATTAGGCTTTCAATCAGTAAGTTGCCCAAAATCAATCAGCCAGTTCATTGATCAAGTTTGAAGGAAATGATTTTAGTCAGATAAGGTGAAAACTGTGCATAGGCATTCAAACCATGAGTGTAGATACATGTGTGTTATTCAGTTAGATCAGCTGGACCTAGTTTAGTTCTTGAAGACGTTTCGTTAGTCATCTGACTATCTCAATTCAGAATGAATTGTACAAGAATCTGTTTGTATTAGAGACCTCCTGAATGCAAGGTGTGGATTGCATTTGTGGCTAAGAGCTGTCCCTTAAAGGGGATGTCCAGTGTAAAAATTTATATATATATATATATATATATATATATATATATATATATATATATACACACCATGATGCTGGAGGACGCACTCTCAGGACTTAGTGATAAACGGTTTCTTTATTCAATCGTTGAAGTTAACATGTTTCAGTCTGCATAGCAGACCGTCATCAGAACCTATATATAAACATCATACGACCTGACCGCACTCCACTAAACGAAATCCAATGCCCGGGTGACTTATCATGAATCCATAAATCCTCTCCAAGACACAAGCACTCAACGGGTCTTGTAACCAGATTACTTTATTCAGATAAACGTCTACGCGTCTTGGAGAGGATATATATATATAATATTTTGCCAGCTTTCTCTTTAGCTAACATAATACCTAATCCATTTTTTCATTAGGTGTAGCAGAGGTTTTGAATAGGGGCTGCCATTTTAAATAGATTACTGCCTTTCTCCTTCCCAAGATGCCCCTAACACATTTCATTTAGATGCTCTGCTTACCTCTTTTGTGTGTTCCAGATGTTAAGAGTTGCACACACGGAGAAGCACTGTGTGGCAGTTTCGCGCACAAGAACATTTGGAGGTGCCATTAAGAAGGAAGCCGCTTAATTTGTCCCGAAGTCTGAGGTTTTCCAGCTGTTTCAGAGAGCGAAGAACCAATTCTATGGAAATGTAACATTATGTGATCTGGGCAGAAAGCCAGGTGTTAGATACAATGTTACAACACTAACAGTCTGTGTTGAATATCCTGATTAGATACAATGTTGTAACATTGTATCTAACCCTTGGCTTTCGGCCCAGATCACATAATGATCTGGGCAGAGGTGTGCACTGACAGGCACACTTTTGCTAGTGTGTGTATATATATATATATATATATATATATATATATATATATATATATATATATATACACACACACACACACACACACACACATATATACAATGTGTATGTTTTGCCATGTGTGGATATAGTGGATATAGAATCTTTACAAATGTATATTGTTACTCAGACAGTCACCAGCATACAGGGAAACAAATAGGATAATCCTGCAGGTGTGAGAGTAGACCCAGGCAATCCTGCTACACTGTGTGTTTCAAACTAAACATGCTGTGTTCATACTTATTAGTATTCACCATGGCAAGTGCCACATTTGTAGCTTATGTTACGACTTAGGAACACAGGATACTGATTAGCTTTATAGATTAAAGGACATGTCTACCCCCAAAAGAATAATTTTACTCACTACTGTCCCCATTGTGTAGTTTAAAAAAATCCTTACCTTACATCTCTGCTCCTTATGGTTCTCCTGTAATGTCTGTTCAAAGTCCAGGAAACTGGAGAGTAGGAGCTGTCTTCCCATAGAAAAGGTTTCTGCCTCTGATCTGTCCTCTCAGTTGTTTGTGTCATGTGCAGGGGAGCTTTCACCCCCCCTCCCACCATCTGAATCCCTCTCTGCCTGCCCTTCATGTAGCGTAAATTCGTTTGGCCATAATGTTCCAACAGGGGGTAACTAGAGATGGGATACGGGTCCAACACAAATCCCGGATCCGGCACGGACCCCTCGGTTCCCGAAATCACAAAGATCTGTCTGAATCTGTACAGATCCTCTGGATTTCTAAAAAATTTTTTAGAATATTTTCAAATGTACAGAGCTATTTTTGATAAATCTTCGAAAATATCTTCGAACATTCAAATTCCTCGAAAATACGACGGGAGACCACTTTAGAGTTTCCGATCGTATTTTCAAAAATTGAATGTTTGAGGCTTTTTTCGATAATTTTCGAAAATAGCCTTGAACATTCGAAAATCTTTGAAAATACGACCGGAAACTTGAACATGGTCTCTGGTCATATTTTCGAGGATTTTCAAACGTTAGAAGATATTTTTGAAAATGATCGAAAATAGCTCCGTACATTCGAAAATATTCAAAAATTTGTTCCATTTCCGGATCTTCGAGATTTTCCCGAGATTCAGGAATCCGAAAACGGAATGAAACTGTAGTTTTGGCAATCTCTAGTGGTAACAGAATCTTATACACAGGATCTTGCGTTGCATTCAATATCACTCCAAACAGATCAGTCCCACACCACAATCTACTTTCACTTTTTCTCCTCCTAGCCATAGAGACCAGGGATGACTTGTCTTTTATTACTCACTGATACCATCTGCAGGCTGGAAGTGGTATATAAGGAGCCTTGGTGTATATGTCCATTACAATACATATCACGTCCTGTCTAGCAGACAGAAACTTTTTTTGGATTACAGTTTCTTTTAGTATTCACATGGAGCAGACACAGGGGTGTGGTTTAAAGGGCCACTATAGTGAAAAAATGACTTTGCCTCATCTTAATCTATAAATTAATACATGTAATACTTACTCTGAGGTTTGTGTGTCGCTGCATTCCTAAGATACAGTAATTGATTTGTTCAGGCTCAGTATATCTCCTCCCAATCTTGACCGACACCTTTTTCTGGACCTCCGGGCTGTCTATAAGGGCAAGCATGCTCAGTAATCACTAAGAGGCAGCATTGGAAGAGGGAATTTCCCATCATGCAATATACATGATTTGCATGAACACTGTGTCCATTCCAGTTATAGCAAAACTGCACCTAGCAGAAGATGGTTCAGATTGGATATCTAAAGAGGACTATTTTTTCAGTATAGACATCCTTTTAAACCTGTTACCTGTTACAAGTAAATGTACAGAAAGTGCTTGCAATAAACTTTGATTTTTGTTGCCACATTTGAAAGGTCTTTTTACTTATGTGTGTCCTGCCATGGGAATGGCAGCAACTATGTTACATACCATAACATAGTAACTCTTTAGTTGATTATCCAATCATTTACTTTCTGTATAATGCAGTATCCAAGTTGGTTTTTCCTGGCTATGAAAGGCTCTGGGCCAGAGATTTCCAACCTGCAGCCCTCCAGATTTTTGAAAACTACCACTCCCAGCATATCTGTTGTATTCAATTAGATCAAATGGACTTGAAGTTTAGTTCTTGAAGACGTTTCACTAGTCATCCGACTGGCTTTCTCAATTCAGAATGACTTGTACCAGAATCTGTGGCAATTATGTACCCTGGAAAATCCCAATTAGCATATCACAGCCAGGTGTTAAGGGTGGGATTGCATAGTAGCTAAGAGGTGTTATAGGAACGCCCAGGGTAAGGTGTCAAAACAGCATTGTATATGGCAGACAGTTGGTGACGAACCCCCCCACCTCTATTTAGGCTTGGTTTCTTTATTTTCACATAAATGGCCTCCTTGACACCTCTCTTGAACCAGTCACGTTTCTTTGCCAATATGTTAACATTACAATCTTCAAAGGTATGTCCTTTATCCTTAAGATGCAGGTACACGGCTGAGTCCTGACCCGAGGAATTGGCTCTTCTGTGCTGGATTTTAACCCAGGTGTCATCCACATATATGACACCTGGGTTAAAATCCATCAGAAGGAAGTACAAACTTTCACAGAACACATTAATGTGGTAGACCAAAACATCAAATTTACAAGGGAAAAGGTACAAAACAACAAACTGGCTTTCTTGGACTGCTTGGTAGAAGTTAAGGAAAATGGTAAACTGGAAGTAGAGGTTTACAGAAAACCAACACACACATATCAGTATTTGATGTTTGACTCCCACCACCCTTTAGATCACAAGCTGGGTGTCATCAGAACCCTGCAACACAGAGCTGAGAACATCCCCACTAGCATAGAGGTCAAGGCTAAAGAAATGAAACATCTCAGAGGAGCCCTTAAAACTTGTGGATATCCAAACTGGGCCTTTGTCAAAAGAAGTTGAAGGAAAGAAAAGAACAGGTATACCAACAGTGAAGGGAAAAAGCAAGACAGGAGGAAGAACATGGTCATCCCATATGTAGCAGGGGTCACTGAGAAATTAAGAAGAATTTCCAATAAACACCGTATCCCTGTCTGCTTTAAACCAAACAACACACTGAGGCAGCAATTGGTACATCCAAAAGACCCAATACCCAAACACAAGATAAGCGACATCATATACGCAGTGCAGTGCAGTGAAGAATGCTCTGATTTGTATGTGGGGGAGACCAAAGAGCAACTGCATCAACAGATGTCCCAGCACAGAAGAGCCAATTCCTTGGGTCAGGACTCAGCCGTGTACCTGCATCTTAAGGATAAAGGACATACCTTTGAAGATTGTAATGTTAACATATTGGCAAAGAAACGTGACTGGTTCAAGAAAGGTTCAAGTGGGGGGGTTCGACACCAACTGTCTGCCATGTACAATGCTGTTTTGACACCTTACCCTGGGCGTTCCTATAACACCTCTTAGCTACTATGCAATCACGCCCCTTAACACCTGACTGATATGCTAATTGGGATTTTCCAGGGTACATAATTGCCACAGATTCTTGTACAAGTCATTCTGAATTGAGAAAGCCAGTCGGATGACTAGCGAAACGTCTTCAAGAACTAAACTTCAAGTCCAGTTGATCTAATTGAATACAACAGATATACCATGACCTGGATGAATGAGAACCTTCACATACAACTCCCAGCATTCCCTTTGCAGAAGAAACCAAGGAGTTGTAGTTTTCCAACATCTGGAAAGATTAATTGACTTTATTAATAATTATAATGTGGTACTAGTAGAGACGTCTTCAAACTTTTCCCTTGATTTGCCAGTACACGCGTGTCCTGCTTACTCGTAGGGTTCATACACGTGTGATAGTGCTGTGAATGGGCACTTTATCAGACGAAACGGCTTCTCTTTCCAGCTGGTTGAGCAATGATCCCCGACCCAACGGCCACTTCAGCCGATAAAGTACCCATACATGGCACGATTTATTTGGCCGAAACGACTGTTCATACACATCGTGCACGATCGCATGTGTGTATGAACCTTTATACATAGTGGCAGCGTCTGTACTGTTTATAGTTAGAGGGATATGGTAATTTACTTCATAGGGAGGACTGTGGATATGGTAAATCACAGCAGTAGGAGGGCGTGACTATACATGCCATTCACTTTGATTGACAGTTCCTCCTTCTGAATCTTTAAAATTTATAAGTCTAATATCTACAAAACTGGTGGACGGATTGGAAAGAGAAACACATGTTGGGGGATGGGATGAAGTATACTTTAATAGTATGAGGTTTTTAAAAGTTTGAATTTGGACACTATAGAGTCCCTTTAAGCTCCAATTTTGGCTATTCAAATAGGAATCTCAGATCTGTAAGTAAGTTTATGTGTTTTGTTTATTTTGTCTTGTACCTAATATAAGTCAGTGCTATACTTTATATACATATATTGATGGTCATTTAAATGGTAATAGTGAGATAGTACACACATATATATATATATATATACACCTTTCTATATGTAATATCAAATACCCCCCACCACATTGGTAGCTCCTAAAAACTCAATGCAATCTCCTATGAAGATATAAGTTTATTTATATAATATAAGGGATAAGGGAAAGGATAAGGGAAGGTATATGTGTGAATTCTTAACCGATGTATGAAATTGTATTTCCTTTTTATCTATCTGTATAATTGCTTGCACTTATTCCCTTGTTTGTATACTCTGTATTTTATATCGTACTTCGCTGCGTACCCAAGTGGTACTTTATAAATAAAACAATACATAACAAGTAGCGTTGTTCTGAGACTTTAGTTGTCCTTTAACAGACCATGTTGCATGAAGCCTATGAAGCTCTACATTATTTATCTAAATATACCTTGGCTCTGTATATTCTGTCTACTAGTGGTCATTGAACTACATGTTTTTCTTCAAATAAATTATTTCACAACAAGTCCACAAGTTCAGATTTACCTTTCATTATGCTACTCAACTCTTAGCTTTATCAGGAACAAAAAGAACAAGTCCTGCTGTGGCGTTTATATGAAATTGGTAGCACTGCATGATGGTAAGTATTATGTCATTTTACTTTTCCTAACACCGAATACATAGCCATATATCCTCTTTATCGCTTTCTTTATTCTGTTTTGCACTACTGAACGTGTTGTATTTACTTACAAATTATAAACATTGGACTCCATGGTTATGAGGAAACTATTATAATGACAGATACACTAGAAATGGCCAAACTTCCGAAAATCCGGCCCGAATAACTGAATAAGTTCAAAAATCTGAATTCGGACTCATTAAAGTCAATCGATACAAATAGTTTGAAAAGTTTGAATCAAAATAAGGTTTATATAGAAATGGTAACTTACTTTACTGTAGTACCTGGGAAATGGTCTGGGGAACACGCACATATATCCGCAACTTCACACGCACTACCTTCGAGCCCCCGCATTTCACATTTGATCATTATCCGGTATATATTCGACATTTTTGGAATCTGCCGTTGAATCTCTTAAAAAGGGGTGTTTATTATTATACAAGAGGAATCATGCCCCCCAGCAGTTTGGCTTCCTCATTGCAAACGTCAACAAAAGGGAGAAAGTGAGTAAATTGCTTTTTAAAAACCAATTCTGTCTTTAAAGGGAAAGTCCAGTTGAAAATATCATTGTTTTTAAAATTCTATGTTTATATTATGCATACCTACATATTTTCTTCCATTTTACAAAATCTGTTAAATTTATACCCCTTGCTATTATCTGCTGTTGACATTAGTGAGCTGACATTTCAGGTCCTGTAACGGTCCTTTATCTTCCTAGAATGCACACTAGCTTGGAATGTTCCTAACAGTAATTTCTACTGATTGGCTGTTGGATGGGTCAAACATGCTCAGATCTCTACTGAGCAACTGAATCAACCCAGGCACTGGGTCAAGGACAAGACCATAACGGTCTCTACTAGGGGTCCTGCAAACAGGAAGTCCATATTTTGGAAGCATTTACTTATACACAGACAAAATGCTAAATGAGCAGGTTAAGCTCATTAGGATGGAAAAATACTGCTTTTTTCCTTAAAAATATATGTATTTGCATTTAACCTTTATTTTTGCAGTTTGCATCATATTTGCAACATATAGGGGAAAGTAGGCAAAAGGTAACACTTAATAGAATCAGCTACACTTAATAGCATAGAGTTAGTGTAGGCAAACTACAGTTTGCCACCATTGTTGAGGAGCCAGACAGGCTTGGCCCCACTGGACATACCCTTCACCACATTATCTTCTTTCCCTCAAAGTATGCATCATGCAAGGGAAAGCTATCAAAAGGGTAATGCTTCAATAGGCCAGCACAATTGAGCTAGAGAAGGCCCATGCCAGTTTGCCAGCATTGGTAATGAGCCAGGCTGGCGTGGCCCTCTGGACATACCCCACACCACGTTGACTTTTCTCCTCCACAATTTGCATTGTATAGGGGAAAGTGGGCGAAAGGGGAAAGCTTTATGGCTGCAGAACCATTGAATTAGAGTAGGCTCACTGCAGTTTGCCACCATTATTAAGGAGCCAGGCAGGCTTGGCCCCACTGGACATACCCAACACCACCACACACTTCTCTTCCCACAAAAAACACTCTCCGACTCCTACACTGTCTGGTCTCCATTAAACTTTTTCCAACACAATGACAAAATGGTGCCTGCCAAGCTGTCTTTTATACCCAGGGTGTTGGCACTGCTAAATCTAGCTGTCAATGGTGAATTTTGGACATGTGGCTGGATCATTTCCACAAATTTGATCAATTGAATAGCGAATTCGAAAATCCTCAAACCTTCAATGATTATTGAAAAAAAGTTCAGCGAGTTTAAAAAGCCCGAAAAGTTTGTTCAACTCATAAAAGCCATCCATCTCTAGGAGCCACTATTCATTATCAAAAGGGCTATGTACCGAGAGCCGTTGTCAGCTTTATGTGTTTTTAAGTCATGTTAACTGATGTACCAAGCATTAAAGTGACTTTAAAATAACTAACAGCAGTTGCTACATTTTGCAAAAACTGTGACATGCAACTACTGCAAACAATGTACCGAGCCAATAACTCGGGTTAGGTCTCTTTCAGACCTAACCTCTAACACTACCATTGTCTCAGTGCATTGCTGAAAGGGGGCAACAGAAAGCAATAGTGGCTCTCGGTACATAGTCCTGTTAGTTGATTATAATGAATAGAAGGATAGTTTCAGTTGTAAACACATAGATAGTAATAAATGATTTTATCTAAATGGTCCTTTTTAAAATCTCTGTTTCCCAGCCTCGTACTTTCGTTTGGAGGCCATTCAATGTTAGAGATTCTGAAAACTCAGATGTTTATTTCCCAGCAATTTGTGTGGGTAAACATATTCAATTGTGTCCTCAAACACAGAGGATGTGTGATAATTATTATAAAATAGGTCATCATCACTACTAAGTCAATTTGGAGTTTAGATAATGTAAAAGGAACATTATGAGCCACTTTCTGCACATTTTATTAGTAACGCTATATAACTGTAGTTAGATAGTTTGGTTTACATACTTTCAGGGAGATTCAATAAAAGTTCTTATCGTTAAAAATGGTACTGATATTGCCCCAACCAATCAGATCTTATTTAACCTTCTAACATCTGATTGGTTGGGGCAATAAAAATTCTTATTGTTAAAAATGGTATGTAATGGGATGTAAGGTAAGGATTTTATTACACTACACAGTGGGGCCAGACAGTAGTGGGTTAAATTATAGTTTTTGGGGTGGACATGCCCTTTTAACCACGTATTAGAGAAACCTATATGGGATCAATATACTTATACAAGTAATGGATTTGGAATGGAGCATTTTAAGTGCCCTTAAATCTGCTAACCTGTCTCAGCCAATCACAGGCACTGTCTGGCCCCTTCTGCAGCTTCCATGCAAGAAAAAGGCACTAAAGCTGGACAGAAGACAGGAACGAGGGCTGGTAAGTTACAGGCACTTTTCAACAGTGTGAACCTTTGCGAGGGCAAGGTTTTGGGGCCCAATAAGTCAGAGTACAAAAGTTGTTTGGGGGGGGGGGGACATGCCCATTCTAATGTTTGTGGGGGGAGAATCATTAAAGAGTCCTGTGACAAGGTCTTTCACACTGCACAAGTCCTGAACATTAACCTGACCATTGAAAACCAGAAATGCATATAGCGTTTTTTACAAATGCTATCATAAATCAATTCTACCTTCCTGCCCCAGGTACTTTTCATTTGAAATTATTATCCATATTATTATAATTGTGCTAAACCTACAGCTGTCTTATTTCTAATTTCATGTAACGGATTAAAAATCTGAACGATCCGCCCGGTTTGGAACAGAACATTCGGATTTCAGAACCGAGAGATTTCATGTCAGTTCCAGGTCCGAGTCAGACCCGGATCCCATCTCTATAAACAACCCTTCAAAGGTTATTTAGGGCCCTTTTTGCTTTGTAGAGTTGAATTTTGTTCCCCATATCTTTTTCCAGAGGAACATTTTATGCACCGTGATTGCCATCGGCATTTTGGTGACAACTTGCAACGCCGCCTGTTTTTATTTTGAAGCCGAGAAAACAAATGAAGAACCTATTAAAGGTAGGTTAGCTGAACACTTAGGGATACACTGTGTGGGCGACAGAATGAATTCAGTTGTAGTAACTTCTAACAGTCACAATCATCTTAATATATAAAAGCCCTGCGTATGTATGCATGTCTGCTTTCCTATTGGTCCAAATCAATCACGTTTGCATTCACATCACATATCCGAACAAATGAATCCTTTTCTATTGGTCCAGCTCAATCATTTGCTCGCATTCACACCACATATTGGTCCAGCTCTTTGCTTGCATAAATCACACCACATATTTAAAGAAAGATTATGCCTTGCAAAAGACCACTAGATGAAGCAGAAAATTACCATAGGAAATGACAACGAAACGAACGATGAGCAAGACACTAGATAAGGTCGCCATTTCTCTGCCACAGCCCGTATTTACCCATGGACAGTTATATGTTGCAGTGTAACAAGTGCACAAGTCAGCAATTTAATTTTTTAGATATTTAGCCAGTGGTGTAGCTACAGACCTATGGGCCCCGATGGAGAATTTGGACCTGGGCCCCCATATCCAGCCCTGCCCCCTACCACCCCCACTGCTACCATAATACTATTTCCCTTTATAGATAGACAAATAGATAGAGATAGACAGACACACACAGACATAGACAAATAGACAGACAGACATCTTTAGCTTTACTGTCCCCTCAAGTGTTTATCACCAACTTGACTGGCTGTGCTGTCTCATACCAAAAGCTGGAAGTCCTGGAACATTGTTTTTTTTTTTTTTTTTTTTTTTTTACATGAAATGTCACGCAGTAGCCAGATTTCAACTTGAAACCGCTGAGACCAAAACAGCTCAAAGTCCTTGTAGAGGGCCATAGGCAAGGATTTTCTTTTTTCCTTTCTTTTCTCTTCCTCTGTCTTCACAATTACACTCCTTGGTGATTGGTGTACACTGACCCCTTTGGGAGTGGGAGAAGCAGAAGGTATTGAACTTTTCCTTTAATGCATTGATTGAAAACTGGGAGGTTAAGGAGCTATGCCTTACCTTCCATTCTTCAATCAATGCTTGTGAAGCCAGGAACAAAGGTAGAACAAACTTACCTTTCGCTCAATCCTCCGCTGTCACACTGAAATACCTGACTGCTTCCTGGCATTATTGTGCATGCGGACTATAGTTCACCACAGCCAGGAAGGGGTTCTGATAGCGGAGGATCTCATGAAAGGTATCTTCGTTCCTGGCTCCACAGGCATTGATTGAAGAATAGTGAACAGTGACAAAAAAAAAAAACGGCCATAAAGCCTTATGTCAAGGAGGCATTGGTGTTAATAGCTCCCTTGGCTTGCAATGTTAGCAATAATGTGCTTAAGGTGCATTTCAAAGATGCCTGCCTAAAGCATGAAAATCACAAAAGCCAAGTAAGTTTGAAGCGAATTAAATATTTCTAATTTTTGGTAACTTTTTTTACAAATGCAAAATGATTGTCTTCCTAGGCTGTGTTCATAATAATGAATCGTATGAACTGGGCAGTAGGTTTCGAGATGAAGACTGCTTCGACTGTACTTGTCTACAGAATGGGGATATGAGATGCTGCCAAGCGTAAGTTGCTGTTCAGTCTATAATACACTAACAGGCTACATGGACAACACTCGTCCTTTACTAGTTCATGTGCTTTTCGGATACAAATTCCTTATTTCGTTTCGGGTCGAAAACATTTCATGCAATAGGGTAATGTCCAAAGCAGACATTACAGAATATTAAACTTTGTTACATTAAAACACTTACAACTCATTCCAACCTGGCAAATGGATGTTTAGAGACTATAAAACTTCAGCCATTTAGTAACCAGAGAATACCCATTTACACACTGGACAGCCATTAGCAAACATTTGATTTTACACAAATTACATTTTAGATCTTACACACGCGGGGATGATTTAAATAAAAATATCACCATGGCTGTCACCCACTATGTCCAGTGAAGCAGATTATCCAATATTAATTTATTAGTTAGGACTTTAATAGGGAGATTCTAATATTAATTTATTAGTTAGGACTTTAACAGGGAGATTCATTAAAAATGGTGCTAATTTTGCCGCAATCAATCAGATGTTTGCTTTAAATGTTAAATAAGGTCTGATTGGTTGGGGCAAAATTAACACCATTTTTAACAGTAAAAACTTTTATTGAATCTCCCGGTTATTGTATTTCCCTTATAGCACAAACCTCTGCCTTGATAATTCTTTTAGTTGCTGCAGAAAAAAAAAAATCAAATCAGGGACAGGAAAGTCCAATGGTCAAAATCTTTTTAAATGTGCGTTTGAAGTTTAGGCACTGAGAGCATGAATTTTTTTTTTTTTAAAAAGAGCAAATAAACCAACTGTGATTAGGATGTATTTGTTTTCCACCATTAAGTACCCCTTTAAAAATTAATGACATTTAATAGTTACTTTAACAGCCATAGGTGCATTAAAGTAAGTGTCATTTGTGCAATGGGGGGGGGGGGGGGGATTTCCAGCATTGCAGACCCCTTTTCCCAGCAGCAATCCTTATAATAAGTTATGGAATCTTTGATGTTGGGGCTGCCCCTATAGTTCAGCCACACTCTCATGGTCACATGGTAATCTTAGCTCACAGACAAACAAACTTGTGGGAGATTGTCCATCACTAATACAGACATGTCAATCTAAGAAATATTTTTTACATTTTTATATCTGCATTATAGTATTTTAAGTGATCTTGTATTTTTCATTTTGATTACAGGTATGGTAGACCAGTTAAATATGACAATGTTACCTGCATTGCTGTTTTCAATAAGGGCCACTGTAACTACAGTGTACTTAAGAGGAAAGATCGTTCTAAGGAATGTCCTATCTTTGGTATGGTAGGCTGAATGATGAACTTTTGGTCCTTAAGGGAAATTCCAGCTACTGTATATCTAACCAAATAACTGCCAGCATTCCTAAACAACCTTTGGCCTCTGAGTCAAAGCAAATTCTGTTAAATTGCCTTTATTAAACCTGTGAATAATAATAAAGTGTGTAATCATTTAGTTTTATACACTTTGTGGGCACATAATGGTGTTAAATGTAATTCACATTTTTTGCTAATTCTTAGGGATTTATGTGAAAATGATCCAGGTAACCAAATTACTCAGGCCCCGTGTCTCGAGATAAAATTCTGCAGAATGTCACAATTATGGACTAAAGGATCACCTTAGAAAGCACTAGATCTCCCTTGCAGTACTACCCTCTTTATGTGAATAAATCGGATTTTATAAACTGACCGACTTGCATTTTCATAGAAAATGTCTATATCTATACTTCTCTTACAGGTTATTCATCACATTTAAGGGTCATTGACTTGTCTATACAAAAGTAAAAAAAATAAAAATCATGTTTGCTTGGCTTTCCAGTCTTATTTTATGTTAGTTATTGGGTCTTTACAGAGGAAACATCAGCAGAAGGGACACACTGTGGTGTTGAAACAAAACCTAAATAAGATTATAAATCCTTATCCTTTAACATTTCTACCTAGTTTTATGACTTGAGGAATATGAACTACAGAAAAAACAATTTAATCCTGTGTTACTGCTTGATTATCTCTGGTGTACCGTTTACCCTATACTTCGTCATTTTCAATTCGGAGGGGGGGGGGGTTTAGAGAGACAGTTTTTTAGATAGGTAGCTTTCTAATGTGTAATCTCTCATGTCTTCCATTGCTGGGTATAAAAAAAAAATAAATAAACCACCATTACTTGACCAAGTTCCATATTATTACGGATGGACTGGGGTGTTCTTGGTGGGGTACTTGGGTTAGTCTCATTACTGGTATTTTGAGGACATCCCCATTTACAAAATATAGCCTATTTTGCCATGTGCAGCTGGATTTCCAATGTATGAATGGGCACCAGTCACCCCTGTAGGTACAGGATCCCTACCCCAAAGGGTCACAACAGGGAGACTCAATGCAAATAAATGTAATAACTGTGTAACCCCCCCCTCCCTCCCATTGTTATTTGTGCCCACCTGGAGTTTCCATTTTGTCCTTGTGAGCTTGACCAATGCAGACTAATTGGCACATTTTAAATTAAAGCATATAACCATATTATTCTAAGCAACGGCACAACTAGTATATTGCATTGCAAATTTTATTATGTATTACTGTTCTTAACACAAGTTATTGGTCTACACAAATCATGAGGTATTTGAGTCAATGACGTGTCTAGCTGACCATGCTGTAAACTTCACATTCCTTGGAGGGATCGTCCTTTCTCACCACTTTGTACAAGCATTCCTTTTCATAAAAGACAGACTTGCAATGTTCTTTATCAAAGTCTACTGGTTGGGCAGCACTGGAACAACAAAAAAAAAAAAAATATCAAACTAGGCAAGTTAATCTCCTCCTACTGCATAAGCTTGGATTCTAAATTATGTAAACATTTGAGTTTTTTTTCTTTCTATTATTGGTTTAGTTCTACTTTCCCCTTTATTAGAAACATCTTCGATATAAAATACCTTTTATTGGCTAACTAAATTGATTGAAAATGGAAGAGCTCTACTACTATCCCCTTTATTATAATTTAATGCAAAAATAAGATTTAAAGGGCAACTGTGGTCTCAAATCAAGTTAGGGTTGAATGAAAGCCTGCAGTATTTTCTTCACACTGAGCCAACAACATCTCTGGCTGGAGCCTGTGAGAAATTACATTGGGGTGAATGTTCAAACTTCCTGCTTCCAGTAGGTTGACATCACCTGACCCCCTGGGAGAAGCATGCTCAGTTGAGACTTATTGCTGGGGAAATCAGGAAGTACCGGAGGAAAAAATGGACAGTTGAAAAGGGGAGCCTATTAATGTTAAGTAAACACCAGATCGGCCATGGGTTTCAGACACCCCAGAGTGACGTTTTGGGCTGCCAAAAAGCTGCACAATTTTTTGGCTTGACCGTCCAATACACTGAATTATCGGTCTGAAAATTTGCATGGTGTGTACGCCTTAAAGCTACAGCAGGCACATTGCTAGAAATCACTGGGCCCCTTTTCACCAAAAAACAAACAAACAACAAAAAAAAAAAAAAACTAAAACAGCCCCGTAACTACTCCCTCCTACATGTTTTCTAGAGTCCCTTGTACCAGTACTGAAAAGTACTTGAATAATCAAGGTTATAATAATTACCCTCAGGACAGTAAACATTGCTAGTTCTTGGGCATGATAAAGCTAAACTTCATGGCCACAATTTTATTAAGGGATACAGTTCTCTTGGAAGAAAAGTACCTTGTCAGTGCCTTATCAGTTGAACTGAACCCTAATAACACATGGGTCACGTCTTATTTCCCAGCATTTCTATTTGAAACATACAATCTGTCAACCCTAAATTATTTCTGCCTCCTCCACTACCCTTTACACCAATAAAAGTACTCTGGGTACAATTTGGATCAGGTGTTCATTGCACACAATTAATTTGAATTGCAGCAAGTAGGATTGCTACACACACACGATGCTATTTGGATTTCTATAAAAAAAAAAAAAAAAACCCACCCACCCGTTTTTGCACCATTTTAAACTATAAGAACTTTAAACTCTCCCCAACAGAACATACACATTATTAAAATATATGGATAACATTGACTTTAACTGCAATGCGAGGAGCGTAAACTGCAGTGCCTTGCCCCCCCCCCCCCATGAGATTTGCCCGACACACCCTTGCCCAAGGTCTGGGATCAGCTGATTTTAAGCAGCTGATCCAGAGTATGTTTACTTCATACACGTGATCAGCTGTTTTAAAAACAGCCGATTGAAGACCTTTGGTGCGGCCTTCACCTCCTGGGCCACCCCGTGTGGGCAATAGTTTGGCGAATGTGCCATACACCAAATACCCGATATAGTATCGCGGGTTCGTGTATGGGCCCCATAAGCAAAATATTTCCAATGTTCCAGGAAAAGGAACATTTCAAAATCATCAGGATGTAATAACACTGCAAGTAGTAACTTAAATAGGGAGGCTTAGGGCGATACAAGATAAGGTGATTGGAGGCAAAAATTATCTACTGTAATATCCATTTAAAGTATGGCCAGGAAATCAAATTAATTAACAGTAAATGTCACATTAAAATGGTAGGGAATTTTATGAACAAATAAAAACTTTATAATCAAGAACCACAAGTACGCCTTCTTAAAGTTACGGTAAACCTTTGTAAATGGGTTGGTCCTAAGGTTTTTGACACCTGAAATAATGGCGCCTATAGGCAGATGGGGAGGCCTTGGTAAAGTGGGCGGCTTGTGGATGTGGACTTAACACTGGTGAACTGGTAAACTTGCCCACAATTCAGACTGATAAATATAAGATGCCCACTCATACAGATACACTTGCATGCATAGATAGACACCCACACGCATAGAAGAGTATCAAACTTAACAAAAGGTCTCCCGTGACTACAGTTCCCATCATTCTCCATTCGCACACTAACCCAGGCAGCTCATAAAATGGGCTCAGTATCTGTCAGCACCACGTGTTCAGCCCCATCCACGAGGAAGTGTGTTCAGTCCCACCCATTCTCCATGTGGAGATAGTGGGAGTGGAACTCTGTCCCCTGAACAATATTCTATTTATCACTTGTTACAACTATACCTTACTATGCATTCCTAGGTGCAGCCACTGTAGGATAAAGCACATACCCCCCTTTCTCTGAACTCCCATGTTGTGTGCGGTACCTTGTGGCAGACATGTAGTATTGCAAGAAGGAGGATTTTTTTTTTTCTACTGCCGCCTTTCTAGGTACCCACAGGGGGTTGCCATGAGTAACTATTTTAGTTTGCTTCATGGTAGGGGCACACCTGAGAAGGAAATGTGGCAGCAGCAAGGGCAAAAAAGTCACTCACCATATATGCTTGTGAAGTTTCTCATTCATACAGGTCATGGTGTATCTGCTGTATTCAATTAGATCAACTGGACTTGAAGTTTAGTTCTTGAAAGAACTAAACTTCAAGTCCAGTTGAATTGAATACAACAGACTCACCATATAGTTTGGCCATTTTGCGATCTGCAGTTGATGAATGGGACAGAATGGGGAACTGTAGGAAGGTTAGAAGATAACGTGCTCACTCTTTAGATATAAGATCAATACCATGAAAAACTGAATCTATCCATGGTCTAAATTATATCCAGTATTCCATTTTGCTTTTATACCAAAAAGTGAACTATTTCTTTAATGTATTGAATCCTGGGAGGTTAAGGAAATACTTCCCTTCATCCCTGCTCAGTTGTTTGAAGTGTGGGAGGTAAAGCATAGCTCCTTAACCACCTGGGCTTTATTCAATACATTTAGTTCACTTTTGAGTGAACTATTCCTTAGAAAGGCATATACAAATATCCCTAAAGCAGTGCTTATCACTGATGTGCCAATACCGTTTTGTACCAAGTCTAGCCCAGAAGCCATGCATAAAATGAACTATTTTCATAGGATAAATAAAATTCTATTCATCCATTTGTAATCTAAGGTACCATATATAAAATGGTAATTGAGGACATTGCAGATAAAAAGATCATGGGAGAAAAGCAATGTTTCCTTTTAACGTTCACATGGTCTAGTACTGGTATGTATAAAAAAATAAAAAAAAATAAAAAACTTACGTATTACAGCACCCAAGGTATCCATCAGGATTGCAATTGCATTTTTTGCAGTCTTTGGTTTTCCACTCACTATCTAATGGATGTACTTTACCCTCATAGAGACAACCTGAAATACAAAATACATTAACAAAAGCAGTTGGAATGGCTTTTATATCACAGGAGAACTATTCAGTATCTACACCAATTCTGCAGGCTGTGCATAATAACCACCTAGTTGATCAGTGTACATTGGGGTAGGATATTGTGACCGGAGAGAGGAAGGGCAAGGAGGACTCTCCCCATTGACAATAGATGAACTTTGTGGCTTACATTGAAAAAAAAAAAAAAAAAAAAAAAAAAAAAAAAAAAAAAAAGCCAACTGACCCCTAAGAAGCTACATACATCAGCCAAACAACTCAAATTAAAGTGAACTTTTTGAACCTTCAATGCTTAGATTGTTTTAAGTTAAAAATAGTTTGTGTCTCTATTGCAAAGGATTTTTTCTTTCTTCACCTTGGTTCCTGTTGGATATGCCTTACAACTGGTCTATCATTGAGTACCAGCCACAAACTTAAATGGTTCAGATGTTATTAGCAGCTAAAAACTTTCTGAATTGAGGAAAACCACAACATTAAAGCGGAGGCCACACTGTAGTGCACCGGAGCGGTTAGGAAACTCGTGTTGCCGTGCAGTCTAACTGGCCAACACTGGGGTGTGCTGTTTAAAATGTGATCGCGTGTTAAAGGGCAACTATACTCTAACACTGGGTACACACAAGAGGACTATTTGTCCTGACAGTTTGCTACGAGCGAACTCTTGGCTGGGACAAATGTCTGTCGGTTGTGGCAATCATGGCCGATAGTTTGTGTGGTCCCATAGGGAACCACACGATCGACCGTGATTTACCGACACGTCCAATTGTCCGTTCGTCCATTCCAGATGAACGGGCAACCAACATTGATCGCGGTGCCGGACGAAATCAGTACAGATTGTTTTTGCCCAATTGACCAATACACGGAAGTATCAGTCGATTGGACATAAAAATCTGCCTGCGTGTACCCAGCCTAAAAATTAACTAATTATAAATGGAAAAGTACCTGGGGTGGGGAGGTTGGATCAATTATTCCTACCTAACAATATTGTTTAATTGAGGAGCTACAGCACGTAAAGTTCTCATTTGCCAGGTTAGTCCTGGACTATTCCTGTATTAAAGTGCTGAAGCCAGGAGGCTGGTGCTCCTCACAGAAACTATTGGAAGGTAGGAATAACCAGTCCTATATCCCTGTCCCAAGTACTTTTCAGTTTAACTGTTTTTCAAATAAATCTTTATACACCCGATAGTTTTCTTTTAAAACATGCTGGTGTTGCCTAGCCCTAAAGGAGAAGTCCAGCCCCAGAATGAACTTACATACAGGTAAATCACCCCCTAAATGGCAAGTTTGAAACCTGAAATATACAAGTCTAACCTGAAATCTTGCCCAATGTCCTGGTGCCCCTGTTTCTGTTTCCTGGTTCTTCCAGCAACTGACAGTTATGGATTTGACAGTTGACATCAAAGCCAATTACTGAATGTTAATCCCCCGTCTGCCGCTTCTGAGCATGCCCAGGCTCAGTACAGGTTTCTAAATTGCTCAGTTTCCATGAGGCACCCAGAAGCATAGCAGGCATACAGTAATGAATTCATAGGACAAACTATGATCTATCAACATATTTTAAAGAGGTCATTCTTTCTAAAATGTTTTTATGAGGGTGGAGTTGCCCTTTAAATACACTTTCCAAACTTAAACAGAAACTGCCATCCAGTTACTTCTAACCACTCGTCCCTAAGCCACTAGCTCAGTTTGCTTTCCTCAGGCTATGACCACACAAACATCTACCCTAACTTAGCCAATACACAGCTTCCTGCTGTGTAAGCTCTGTGTAAACCAGGACCCTAAAGGAGTGGGAGTGGAGCTGTCCAATTAGCTTTCTGTAGTGCCGAGAATGGCAGAAATAAAAATGGATGTAGTGTAATATTTAACTTTTCCATGAGGAATCAGTCGTACCGGCCTTTTAGGAAATTCCCATTCACTGATGTTGTAGTTTTTCGATGAACAGTATTTCTGCCATGACATATCTGTCAAAATATTATCCGTCTAATCTTCGTGCAAATGGGACATTGAAAAGTAAAACTACAGCTCATGTTTTAACTCAATGCTGTGTACTTCTAGTTAGTTGCACGTTTCTGTTCAGTAGAACCATAGCACCAGACAATCTCTGCATCTTCTTTGGTAGGTCAGTAATGGAAGTAACAGAACTAAAGGCTTTTACAGTTTTCCATCAATATATTTCCTAACCATTTATACATTTTTCATTATTTACCTCTTATTTGGTTCCGAGGAAAAACATTGGGGGGATTTACAAAACATTGTGCATCACATGAACATGCCAAGACGGCAATAAGACACAGGGCAGCTAGAAGATACCTCTGTAAATGAGAAAGAGATTAGTGTCAGTGCTTCATACTTTGTCTAGAAGGCCAACTAAACCCCACCAAAAAGATACATTAATTGAAAAATCCATACATGGGATTGACATTGAGTGATCCCAAAATTTGATCCGATCACCTTTCTCAAAGTGCAAGTTCATACAAAATGGGAATCTAACTTCTCCACCGAGACACACAACAGTTCCCAAATGCTTCTGGGTTTTTCTATACGATAGTGCGCTATAGCAGGGGCACAACTACCAGGGGAGCTTGATCTTATTTTCCCTTTGACAGAGGCTCCTCACAGAAAACAACTGTGGATGAGGCACAGATAGGGGCCCCTTCATAGTTTTGCTGGAGGGCACAGTGATTCCTAGTTACACCACTATGCTATAGTATAATGTGGAAGCAATCGGGTGACTCAGTGGAGGAGCACAACCGAGGGTTAGTTTACCATGCTTTTTTCCCAGCTACTGTTGGATTAAATAAAGAGGAATTAGACAGTGATGGGACATTTGTTGCTGTCCTGAAAGCTACAGTTTTTATATTTTATGTTGCCACATTTTAAGACCTGATCATGTATGAAATCAACATGACAAAAGGTTGGTTAGCATTTCCATTAGAAGTGTGATACAGGCTGTATTCATTTCAATGTGGCCATACAGCATGTTGTATTTAATACAATGGCACTTAGCACTGCAGCATGTAGATTAGCGACTCTGCCCAGGAATGTCCATTCAGGGCAGTGAAAGAACAGTAGAACATGCGCTAAATGTTAAAGAGACTATTTGGGACTGCTCTTGGGTCGGTTTGTAAGATGTTTTGTGTTGGGGGGGGGGGGGGGGGGGGAGGTACATGCCTTTTTAGAAACAAATTATTTCTTGCTGCCAGGAATAATGCAATAACAGTTAAAATGATTTTGGTTGGTTGTTGCATCAGTTATTAAATGGGACAGGAGCCCAGCCATCAAGAGTACCAAACCAATCCAAAACAAGTATTTTTACATAGGACACCCCAAAGAGAAAGAGTGGATAATTTGTCATGGCAAAAGAGAATTAACAGTAAACATAATTTGGTCTTCTTTCCCCCTGCTATACCAGTGTGCACCACAAAAATGTCTCAGCTATAAACTGAATGTGAGGAAACAGCCTGTAACACTATTTTACCAAAAATAGTTCCAGGTGAGCTCCCACGTCCAATTTAATGCTAACCAGTCTCCTTTCTCTATAAAAAGAAAGGGTAGACCTCAATGTTTCCATTTTGAACCTCTTCTTGACCATGTAAGGATCATAAAAAGGTTGGAATAAAAACCTAAATTTTCCTGCTCTGGAAGAACTCTGGGAAATTATTATTTTCCGCTAACATCAGTGAATGCACTTTAATGTATTTTAAGGAATTCTTGATAAACATTCTTTTTGGAAGTCTTGAACCAGCCCTAGGTAAGAAAGTTAAAGGGCATCTATAGTGAAAAAAAAACACATTGCCCCTTTGCAAAGTTAAATTCATGTACTCTGTGCTGCCTTAATCCTATATCTGTCACTGACTGTTTAACCACGGTGTCAGATCTATGTGCAGCATTCCCCCCTTCTCCATGTCTCAGCTCCGGCTAACCAACAAGCTTTTTATGTGCAGTAGGAGTTAAAAGTTCAACATCCTGAAAAACACACCCACGCACAGTGGCCAATAGAAAGTAAGCTGTCCTGGAGACACGGAAGAAGGAGATCAGTACAGTTTACGATCTCTCACTTTGTGACCCATCATCAATCAGTGAAAGCTATTAAGAAGGGGGGGGTCAAGTGCAGCCTTATATCTACCATGAAAGCTACCTTTCTCCCCCTGCTAATGCCGTTATCTCTATGTTTATTACAGAGCAGGGAGGGGGAACAAGTCACAGGGATTTGATTGACAGTCCAAGTAGGAGTAGAGGAATGCAATCACGTATTCTTCTAACTGGTGTATCTCAGGACAGAGAGGGAATCTGAAAAAAGTGAAGACACTCTGGGGGTTGTAGGGAATTATAGAACACATGGAAAGAAAGAATAAAAAGTTCATTTTCCCACTATAGATGCCCTTTAAAAGGGACTCACTGGAAATACACATATGAAATTTAGAGGTGTTGCCAACTTCACCCTCCATAGTATATTTGACATGCACAAATCAATAGGAAATATAATTAAAGCTTTTATTGAATCTCCCCCAAAAAGTGTCCACTACCCAATGTAGCTTGAAATATGAGTCCCAGATAGTAAATGCAATATAATTCTGATATAAAGGTCAAATCTAGAGGTCGTACCCCTTGGTACACACATTGTTACACTAATTTATATTTCCTATTAGTTTGTGTATGTCAAATATACACAGAACTAAACTGTGTGAGGTCCAAATAGGTCCCCATCCATAAAATTAGGTTTGTGTCCTCTGTGCATCTGGACTTTGTGAGCAGGATTAGGTAGGCAGGGGGTGTAGTGTCTGCTGCAGAGCCTGAATGCCACTTGTCTTCAAATGGTATAGGCTGCGCCGACTTCATCACACGATCACATGTAATAAATATATATGAAACCTAAAATTAGATGTAGTAAACCATTAAAATGGTCCCCATCCATAATAGAGTCAGACGTCTATGGATAGATAGCAAAGCAGATGAGCTACTTCTGCCTGCATCAACTGAAAATTTCCATTGGATCATTACGGACTCCCTATACTAAATTATAGGGTACTGATTACTATTGTTTGCATGTATGGCCCAAATGAACATATTTAAAAAGGACAACAATACCCCAAAAAAACAACATTTCCCCCCATTACATGTCCACAGTTCCAGCAGCTAAAATTGCTTACTCTTATTTACAATCGTGCTGCCTTCCCTTAGATATCACACAGCAAAGATGAGTGCTAAAAGTCCGCCTCCTAGATGGCCCAGGGCCATGATTAACATATCACTTGCATTTTCTTGTGGGAATGTGTCAAATGCCAGTCAAACAAACTTGACCTGTTTGGTTGCTAGGATACAGCCTACATAATCAAGCTGATCAAGGATGGGTGGAGGAGTGTTCTCACATGCTAGTTTGAGTGACAGTTACAGGCAGACAGAATTGTTACACCCCCTTCACAGCATGGCTTATTGAAGGCAGAGAAGCATGAAATCAGGGGAAAAAAAACAAACAAAAAAAACGTATGGTGAAGGCTGCATACCATTACTCTTTTGAAAGCAATTTAAAAAAAAAAAAAAAAAAAAAAAAATATGTATTGCGTCAATATGGTGCAATCTTTCCCATCTATTGCAGCATCGGGCAATTCACAATCAGATTCCAAAAGGGATTTACCCACCGTTGCAAAACCAGTTATTGAATTGAGAACAAGAGCTGCGGCTCTGGTTCAATCCCCCAGATAGCGTTTATCAACATTTTTATCTTTAAAAGGAACCCTTTAAACAACTTCCATGACTCCTACATAAAAAAATCCAAGTACACACCCAAATACAGAGGACCCTACAAATATGTATGGGCCCCCCCAGTACACTCTATGGGGCACACACACTGTTAAACAGGAGAAGGGAGCCCCTTTAGGAAAAAAGGGAGGAAAAGGGTTAGAAGGGGGAAAAGGAAGAAAAGAACATGGAAGGACCTCCCCTCGCAGATTGAGGGAGAGGAGGAAGGTTGGAAATCCCAGGAAGGAGTAACTATAGAAAGTAGTGATAGTTTGCGTGCGATAAATTATAGTGACTTACATCTGGATGCACCCACAATTTCGGTCTTGAGTAAAGGACTGACATTTGCACCAACAAGCAAACTAAGTAAGTTTGAATTCATTAAGGATCTCAATTTAATCACACGCAAACTAATCCGGTCCAAGATTATGTTAAGGAAAAAAAAAAAAAAAAAAAGGATCAAAGGGATACTTACCTGGGTAGTGAGTTAGATAGGAGAGCCTTGAGTGATTTAGAAGTGCTTCTAAATGGGGAGACCAGTGTTCAGGATCCGACTTCTGGCCTAAGAAGTTCAAAAATAAGTCACACTGGTACCCATCATATCAGATGGCTCCAAATATAGCAATGTTCTTAAAACTGGTTACCCAGGAAGTTCAGTCCCTTCCAGAAAAATGTATAATTCAGGGAAACCTAACTAGAGCGGAGATTAGAACGTTAAGAAACCTGGAAAAGAGGGATGACCTGATTATACATATTGCAGACAGGGGCGGCAATGTCGTGGTTATGTCTAAAGAACAATATAAATGGGAGGTACTACGACAATTATCACAGAAGGAACAGTACAAAGTACTTCCTTCAAACCCTCTTAATAAAATACAAAAGGATGTGGGAAATATTATCAGCAGCTTTGGGGGAGGGCATGATAGGAAGGGATGAAAGATTATATGTATATTTCTAATGCTAAACTCCCCACCTTCTATACCATCCCTAAGGTCAACAAGAAGCAAAGGTTCCCTCCAGGCAGACCGATTGTATCGGGGCTGGGGGGACCCACGGAGCATATTAGTTGCTTTGTGGATGCAGTCCTTCAACCTTTTGTTAAAAATCTAAGTTCTTTTGTCCTAGACTCATCGGATGTGTTAAGGAAGCTTAACGACATAAGAGTGGGGGAAGACACATGGTTGGTGGCCCTTGATATTGAGGGGCTATACCCGTCGATACCCCACGATATAGGCCTGTCTGCCTGTCAACACTTCTTGGAATCCACAGGGAAAGAGAAGGCTCACCAGAATGAATTTGTTTTGAAACTCCTGAAGTTTATACTAGAAAACAATGTGTTTGTTTTCAACAATAAGTACTACAGGCAAGTGAGAGGCACGGCGATTGGGGCGGCTTGTGCGCCCTCATATGCCTGCCTCCATCTTGGACTGTGGGAACACCTTGATGTCCCAGATATAGTTTCTAATATGGGGGTCGAAGGTCACATCCTCATGTGGATCAGATACATAGATGTTTTGATACTATGGAATGAACCTAGGAAGGTATTGGGATCCTTAAATCGATAACCCAAATAATCGGAACATTAAATTAACTTATGAGGCGAGCGAGCATGAAATTACTTTCCTAGACCTGAGGATACGGAAGGAGGGAGACAGGCTTATAATGTCCACCTACCGCAAGCCCACGGTGGTTAACTCACTATTACACGCCAGTAGCCATCACCCAGTTAGTACGATTAGGGCAGTTCCTACGTATTAGAAGAAACTGCTCCGAAGACAAAAGTTTTGAAAAACAGGCTAAGGAACTGGGGGCCAGGTTGAAACAAAGAGGGTACAGTGAGTAACCTACAGAAGGGATGGAACAGGGCTCAACAAACCACCCAACATGAGTTACTGTTTGGGAAAAAGCCACAATTGAACATGCAAACCCAGAAAATCAGATTGATATCCCCATACAATCAAGAATGGGCCACACTCAAAAAGATTTTACAGAAACACTGGTATCTGCTGGCAGAGGATACGGAGATAGGGGATAAAGTGGGTAAATATCCCTTGTTAACTGCCAAAAGGTCACGTAATCTTAGGGATAGGCTATCTAGAAGCCACTATGTGGAAACTACTAAAATCAGAGACACCTGGCTAAACCGCACTCCTATAAGTGGCAATAGGAAATGCGGTAAATGCAGTTATTGTGAATTTATGGATGATAAGAAAGATAGCGTAACATACCCCAGCGGCAGCATGTATAAAATCAAAGAATTTATAACATGCCAGACATCGCAGGTTATATACTTGGCCACTTGTGAGTGTGGGTCTAAATATATAGGAAAAACACGCAGAAAACTGTGCGTACGAATGGGAGAACCCATTCGAGCAATTAAGAAAGGGGATGTACAGCGCAGTAGCATTGCCAAACATATGGTGGAGGCCCATAAGAGCAGAATCCCTAGGGTTCAATTCATGGGAATTCAAACTGTGAACCTTGATATTAGGGGTGGTAATCTGGACAAGAAACTGTTACAAATGGATGTTCAATCCGAGTACGGTGACCCCATTTGGAATGAATGAAGAACTCATATGCCTGTTACTTGTAGTAAACTGTGTACAATAAGGTTAACCTCCAGAGGTTCCTAATTGTGTCGTAATTAGTGGAAATGCATGTGTAATAGATACATTGTGAAAAACCAGTGAGGTTTCAACAGCAGGTTTACCACCCAGTGACACATTTGGTTAATGTGTTGGGGATAAAAGGATCACCCTGAGGAAGCCCGAGAAGGAATCCATGTGAGGGAGAAACGTGCGTAAGTGCAGGTGGAATCCGTCCCTAAGGACCAGATACAGTAGCAGGACCGGACACTTACTAGTATATTCACACCGACCCCTGTGCGGGACAGGCTGTACGGACGGGTGAAGACTATCGGGTGGTAGTAGCGAGTGGGCGTGAACAAGGAACGCCGGAGGAAAGAGGCACACCAGGAGCTCAGCATAAAAGGGAAGTCCTGACCTGTACGGCCATAAACCAGGGGGACGCGAGTATAGGAGTACTTACATTCATAACTGTGGTTTGGTTCAAGCAAGCATGTACTTTCATTTATATGGATCCGGGACACTGACTCTGCGAAGAGGGGAGATGGTAGAGAGGCGGATTCAGTACTATTGATCCTTTTATCTGTTGGTTCGGGGGACGCTCCGAATGATGTATTAGGTTTTTAGGAATATATTTTATGAGTAAATTATGTATTGCACATGGTGTATTGTGTATGGTGTTCGAATAAACTTTTCCATTTTTGCAGTTTAACAGTGCGTGTGCCCCATATAGTGTACTGGGGGGGCCCATACATATTTGTAGGGTCCTCTGTATTTGGGTGTGTAATCCACTGGAATGGCAGCAACTAAAGAGTTACTATGTTATGCAACATAGTAACTCTTTAGTTGCCGCAATTCACATGGCAGGATGCACCTGAGACCTTTCAATTGTTGCAACAAAAATGACAGATATAAAAGGACATCAATACTGAAAATGGTTCTCTTTAGATATCCAATCTGAAATATCTTCTGCTAGGTGCAGTTTTGCTATAGCTAGAATGGAGACAGTGTTCATGCAAATCATGTGAATTGCATGATGGGAAATTCCCTCTTTTAATGCTGCCTCAGTGATTGCCGAGCATGCTTGCCCTCATAGAAACCTCTACAAGGCGGAAACAAATACCAGAAATGGCTCCTACTCTTTAATTTCTGGGACTTTGAACAGACATTACAGGAGAACCGTTTGGAGCAGACACAGGGAGGCCAGTAGTAGGTTAAATCTTAGGTTTGGGGGTGGACATGCCCTTTAAACTATACATTAAACTTCACATTTTGCAATCTGTCAGCATGCGAGAATCACACACCAGTGCATTAAAATGTGGGTTGCCACACTGCACTTTTCCATGCGTTTGCGTTGCGATTTTGCCAATATTCTATTTCATGCAGTTAGTGCAAAAAATGGTGATCCCATGTGCCCCCAACATGGATCTCTGCGCAATCAGCATGGCTGCAGCCTAATGCAGTTTAAATGCAATTATAGCAGCCCTGCCAAAACAGTTATTAAGAGGGTCCTGCAATCAGCAGATCTGGAAACCCTAGCACTATACCCTACTGCATTATTAAAGGTTTTGCTTTCAAGTTATTGCTTAATTCTACAGCATATTTAATATAGAAGATTAGTTTACCATTGTACATTATACTCTTCAGATATATACAATGCTAATTTTACACATTTTCCCCTTTACTAGGCAGACAACCAGGCCAATGGTCCACTCTGCAAGAAGTGTCTCACAACATCAGTGCAGGATTTGGAAGTATCCATAATGACTGAATGTATTCCCACGGCAAGGAACATTAACTTATTAGGGGAACAAAAAACATCCTAAACCATCTAGTCTGGAAATTTAACATATCCATACCCTCCAATAGGTACACTGACAGGGGTGTACCTGCAGGGCCCCCCCGCAAGAATGGAGGCCAGGTCCCTGACCCCCATTCCCCTATCCAAGTTCCCTTCCGAACTTCCGGTTATTTGAAGTTTGGGTCCGGTCTTTAAACAGCTGACCGCGGAAAGTATATTGGGCTTGTGGTGGGCCCTACTACCATCCAGGCCCCCCCGCAGTTGCAGGGGTGGTAGTTACGCTATTGTACACCGATTAGAAATGCATTGCACAGAGATGCCAAGATCAGGTTTACTACCCTCTGCAGCTCTGTCCTACATTGCTTTTACTGTACATATGAAGCTGGGTACACACCATCCAATATTTTCTGATATTTTTTTTACTCCAATCGGGAAAACCACCGCTGATCGTGCGGTCCTCTATGGACAGCACACTCACAGAGAACGGTTAGCCACAGCTACTTTTGCCGCGTCAGACAGCCATTCCTCCTTGCCGACCGGTTGGTCAGGAGGAAGGATTTAGAGGTGTACCCAGCTCTATGCACCCGCACTTTCGGCACCTGCGATTCAATATCGCATTTGCACCGGTAGTAGATTATTTTTAATCACGCAGTGGGATTTACCCACGTGTGCAAACGCAATATTGAATCAGGTTTGAAAGAAGCAATGTTGCGCAATCTGAGTGCATGCGATTGCGCACAAAAAAAGCGGGTCACATGTGCTCCAATTAACAGAACACATGCACTAGTGTGGCCGCATTAATTGGACCCCACTATTGTCTGCTTTTAAGAGCACGATCAGATTGTGCTTAAAAGCAATTATAGATAAACAATGATGAGCAAACAGATTGCTGAAAACCTTTATACGCACCATTGATTGTGCAACAAAACCCTTTACTCCCATGTGTATTTTAAGTAAAAAGCAGTTTGCCATAACGGGTATAAAACAGGGTTACTCCAGCACATAAAACAGTTATTATTCAAAGCTGATGGTAGTTAAAAGAAAGTGTGTATGTATGCACTCACCACACAGCCACACCCCTGAATGACTCAACATGACGGCGACGCCCATGACATCCAGTTTGACCAATAAAAAGCCTGCACGTCACTTGCAGAGTGCGATTCCACAATTCAGTAACTCAGATGAAGGGCCTGGGCTCTGTGTGCTGCCCGACTTCAACAACACAGACACAGAGTCCACTTCAGTGACAACAACAGTGTAATGTACGGCTACACAACTCAGAGCTGCACACACAGAACAACAGCTTCTATAACAGAGGAAACTAGACATTTCCCTTAGGGCTAGGCCACACTAGCGCAATTTTTTTGCCAACATTGCAATCGCGGAAACGTATGCGATTGGATTTCCGATACGCAATCGCATGCAATTCAAGGAGAAATTGCATGCGCACACAATCGCGTGTGCGGCACAGTGTGGCCGTGCCCTTAAGGTCTGTAAGACAAAACAATTTTTCTCCTGGAAGGTTTTAAATATAAACCCTGGAAAGACTGTTACTATTGGTGATATGAACCACATTTATATACAAATATAAACCCTGGAAAGACAACCAGGGTTATTCAATAAAAGTTCTTATCGTTTCAAATGGTGCTAATTTTGCCCCAACCAATCAGATGTTAGCTTTCAAATGTTAAATAAGATCTGATTGGTTGGAGCAAAATTAGCCCCGTTTTAAACGATAAGAACTTTTATTGAATCTCCCTGTATGTTACTATTGTTGGTATGAACCACATTTATATACAAATATAACCCTTGGAAAGACTATGTTACTATTGGTGATATGAATGACATTTATATACAAATATAAACCCTGGAAAGACTTACTATTGGTGATGTGAACCACATTTTGCGGTTATTGTCATGCTAAGAAATTTAAAGCAGAGCCTCCTGGAATGTGGCCATGCCCCCAGATATTGCGGCCACACTCCCAAACATCACGGCCATGTTCATACGCAAACCATCAAGGCCACGCCCCTAAATACAACTGCCATGCATTGCAACCATACATCTTGGCCACACCCCAAGTCCCGAATCACACCCACATACATCCTGTCCATGCTCCCAAACATCACAGGCACACCCCCGGCCCAAAATGGCACAGCTACGCCCTCGCTTTGAAACAGCATGGCCATGCTCCCAAATATCGCAACCACCAAATGTCACATCCAAGCCTCCTGGACACCACAACATCAGACACGACCCAGACTGTCCACACCCTAGAATGCTGTGCCCCCACCCACCGTAACATCACAGACATGCCCCATCCACCTATTCAAACCGGGACGGTTGACTACACAGGAATTACCTGGACTTAAACACCAGACACACACTGCCCACATGTCACATTTTACAACTAAAAGAACAAAGACATCATGGCATTTTCAATTCGGACCAGAAGGTAACTTTATTGATTGGAATCTAATAGTCAATATAAAGTGGTCCTTGAGCAAGGATAAATTGTTAAAGTGCAAACAAGGTGACATAATGCTAACCGATGTGCAAAAAATTGAGCATGCTTAATAAAAACACACAATGCTCAGACAGCGCAACAGAATGAAGCCCGACTTTAACAACACAGACAAAGAGCCGCACGTCACACCTGTCAGTCGCTCAAGTGCTGCGGTATTCAGTTGCAAACACCATGTTTTCCCAACGGCAAATTCCATGTAGCATGTTCACCACAACATTTGTATGTTATCCAAGTGGAAAAACTGATAACGTTGTATATAAGGTTTTGCAATAAACATATGTGCTATACGTCCCTCAAAGTAATGTCACCTCCTCAACTCAACTATTAAATACATGATGTATATTACTAACTGTGCACTTTTCACCGGTCTCTCCCATCTAAGCCAAACACACACCTAGATGTAAAAAAATACTTTACCCACAAGTGTACACAGTCAATGCCGGGTACAACTGCTAGTGATCAAAGTAATGTAATCTTTGTATCTAAACCAAATGGGAAAATCACCTACTTACCATTGTGAGTGTTCGAAGGATAACAGACCTTATCTGAGCCCCTTAGCATGTGATATTTATAGATGGTCACAGCTGGTCATCGTTAACCAGATCAACTGCAATTGCTTGAAACTGTGCTCCCAGATTAGAGTTCCTTTTATACAAAACCTGCTTAAATTACTCACACACCCTTAGTGTAACATGTCAATAACATGTATCTATAGTACTTCACACAATGTAAAGAATGGAAAACATGACACAGTAATATGAATCCCATTCACCTTTTCTTTCCAAGAAAGTTTGTTATCATTCCTAAAGATGATATGAAAATCATCTTTGGGGGTTAATGGGAAAGGTGGCAGGGAAATTGGGGAGTCAGGGAAATTGGGGGGGGGGGATTCAGCTGCGCTGGGAGCACATAAAGTGTCCTCCATGACCCTTCAATCACCTATAGGATTTGTCCCAAACTGATTAAGGGATTAATAGTAATTAACCCCTGAAAAGCCAGATCGTATAGGGAGAAAGTTTCTATGCAGAACCACAGCAGTAAAGGTGGCCATACACCAGCACGATATTACTTACCCGACCGACCGCTCACGCGACGTTCCTGCCGGAACCACCTCTCCCGATCTTATATACGACCGACATGCGATTGCAAAATGAATGGGATTTTGCGATCGCATGTCGGTCGTATATAAGATCGGGAGAGGTGGTTCCGGCAGGATCGCAGGAACGTTGCGTGAGCGGTCGGTCGGGTAAGTAATATCGTGCTGGTGTATGGCCACCTTAAGGGAGTCTGTGTGACTTAGGAGGACTTCCTCCGGTGGGGCTCCCTTTGTCATCTCCCTAGGCATTCTTATTGATCCAGCACTGATCACAAGTTTACTTCCTGCTATAGTAAGTAAGTTAATTTTAATTAATTTAATCCAGGAATTTAAAAAAATAGATTTTACTCTCACTCGCGCTATTTTCGAGATTGTTCGTGCCTAGGTACCATGTACATTTTACTCGCGGATTCGATAATTCAATATTTACTCGCGTATAGGTATAATAGACCTTTGACTCGCAGATTCGATACTCGCGTATAGGTTTAATGGACATTTTACTCGCGGATTCTGTATTTACTCACGTACAGGTATAATGGACATTTTACTCGCATATTCGATATTTACTCGTAGTTACATGGACAATTTACTCGCATGTTCGTTTATTCAGTATTTACTTGCGTATTGGTATATAGATATTTTACTCGCATGTTCGATTTCTCTGCATTCGATTTTATCTTCCCATTGACTTCTATATGCAATCCAGGATCTAAAATCGAGCCTGGAAAGTGGGTGTAGTCATTCCACCATTACTTTCCCCAACAGAAAGCATGGCCACCATGCAATGGCAGCGTCTGATGGTGGAATATCTCACCCGGCGGGGGTATGGCAGGATGCCAATCAGCACCCCCAACATAAAGGAGCGCAAATGGCGCATAACGCGCCACCTGCAGGCGAACTGCGGATGCAGTGTCGCATTGATCTGACCACCTCTCAGCTCCAAAAGAGGTGGTCAGACCTTAAGCGGCAGCGGCGGAACTATGTCCAGCACATCCAGCAGAATGTCCAAGGCAAGTATCACATTTATATATTAAATTTTATCTGTGATTGAGTTGTATAAAACACCTCCTTTTGCACCGCTAATCAGGCAGTTCTGCGGCAGATCTTTCTGACAAGCTCTGTCTAAGTATAACCACTATATGAAGTTACTGCACTTTTCTTGTTACTTTTATAGCACTTGTGATTGGCGAAAGCGCTTCGCAATTTCGCAAACCGCCACAAACGATTGCGGGGCCTTTAGTGCTTTTCTCCTAAAGGACTCAAAGTGCATATGTTAGTGTTAGTTAGTGTTAGCAAATTGTAATGTAACAGTTAATGTTAGTAGATGTTAAAGGACAAGTACACACGAAAAATATTTACAATATTTACATATAATACAAATTTTGAAAGCTCTTTTTTCATAAACGACTCAAAGTATATTTTTTTTAAATGTTAGTTAGTGTTAGTAATAGTAAATGTAACTGTTAGTTGATGTTAGTAAATGTTAGTCAAAAATATCACGGTAGACTTGCACTCCAAACGGTGAATGTTTATTAACAGCCAAACATCAGCAAATCAAACAACGTTTCGGGGTAACAACCCCTGTCATCAGTTGTTACCCCGAAACGTTGTTTTGATTGCTGATGTTTGGCTGTTAATAAACATTCACCGTTTGGAGTGCAAGTCTACCGTGATATTTTTGAGTATTTCGTTCCCTTTGAAGTAGGGATATTGGACTGTTTGCACCCACCTGGGGTTAGTGTGCATATGGACTTTTTTCTTATTTGTAGTAAATGTTAGTACACACAAAAAATATTCACAATATTTACATTATTATTTTTTATTATTAATATTTTTTATTATTATTTATAATTAAAATTTACTTTTTTAATATATAAATTTGCAGATGAGGAATCTATTTCTGCCAGTGATGCAGAGGAGGGTGGGTCACCTCCACTTGCACCCCCACCAAGGTCACAGGTGCGGCCTCCGGTCTCTCCTTCTCCTCCACCACCACCACAACCACCGCCAGCGCCAGCACCAGCACACCAGCGCTAGCTGGATGAATTAAATCGGTGTGTGAGGTGCATGCTCTCCATGCACAAGGACATTTGGCGCATTAAGATTTTAATAGTAAAACATAAAGAGGTGCAGTTAGCACCATGTTTGTTATTATTATTGTTTATATTTTTATTATTATTATTGTTATAATTATTATTATTATTAATATGTAAGCACCAAAGTAACAGGTGCTTACATTTACTAAAAAAGTTGAACTAAACAAATCTCTGTGTTTTATCTTTACAAATGACTACAAACATAATTATTTAGGCCATTCCCACACCCCTATTGGCTTCTCTCCCTCAGAGTATGCTTTGTGCAAGGAAAAGCGGGGAAGAGGATATGCTTTGTAGGAGAAGCACCATTGAGTAACAGTAGACCCACTGCAGTTTGACAACATTATTGCGGAGCCAGTCAGGCTCGGCCCCACCGGACAGACCCCACACCCCATTGGCTCAGAGTATGCTTTGTGCAAGGGAAAGCGGGGAAGGAGATAGGGTTTGTAGGAACAGCACCATTGAGTAGCAGTAGACCCACTGCAATTTGACAACATTATTGCAGAGCCAGGCAGGCTTGGCCCCACCGGACAGACCCCACACCCCATTGGCTTCTCTCCCTCAGAGTATGCTTCGTGCAAGGGAAAGCGGGGAAGGAGATAGGGTTTGTAGGAACAGCACCATTGAGTAGCAAGAACCCACGCAATTTGACAACATTATTGCAGAGCCAGCAGGCAGCTTGGCCCACCGGACAGACCCCACACCCCATTGGCTTCTCTCCCTCAGAGTATGCTTCGTGCAAGGGAAAGCGGGGGAGGATAGGTTTGTAGGACAGCACCATTGAGTAGCATAGACCCACTGCAGTTTGACAACATTATTGCGGAGCCAGTCAGGCTCGGCCCCACCGGACAGACCCCACACCCCATTGGCTCAGAGTATGCTTTGTGCAAGGGAAAGCGGGGAAGGAGATAGGGTTTGTAGGAACAGCACCATTGAGTAGCAGTAGACCCACTGCAATTTGACAACATTATTGCAGAGCCAGGCAGGCTTGGCCCCACCGGACAGACCCCACACCCCATTGGCTTCTCTCCCTCAGAGTATGCTTCGTGCAAGGGAAAGCAGGGAAGGGGATACGGTTTGTAGGAACAGCACCATTGAGTAGCATTAGACCCACTGCAATTTGACAACATTATTGCGGAGCCAGGCAGGCTTGGTCCCACCGGACAGACCCCACACCCCATTGGCTTCTCTCCCTCAGAGTATGCTTCATGCAAGGGAAAGCGGGGAAGGGGATACGCCTGCCAGAACCTGGGAAAGCAGAACAGAGGCAACGTAGCAGTGTCGCCTCGTACTGCTGCATTCTGCTTTCCCTCTGAGATGTGGGAATGAATTCCGACATTTTACCCTTATAGCGGGGATCTATAAGGGTGGCCACCCAGTACTGCTCCTTCTCTTTGATGGCCTTAATCCTGGGGTCCTTGCGTAAGCATTGCAGCATATGCATACCCATATGCCGCAAAGTGTTGAACGCAGAGCACCCCGTGTCCTCATCCTCACTGAAGACAATAGTGTTGGGCTCAACCACTCCCCAACCACGGATGACATATGGTACTTGGGAGGGTTGAGACGTCCCCCTAGAGGAATGCATTTCCTCTCGGTCCAGATTACCTAAATCCCCCTCATCATCATCGGACGGCTGCTCTGCACAGTGATTCCCGGGCTCAGAAAGCACCACGGTGTCTGTGTCCTCCTCTTCCAGTAGCTGCTGCTTGGCAGCTAGTGCCCTGTCGAGCATGCTGTGCAGGGTGTGCTCAAGGAGGAACACCAGTGGGATGGTATCCGCTATGGTGGCATCATTGCGGCTTACCATTCTGGTGGCCTCCTCAAATGGCGCAAGCACATGGCAGGCATCCCGAATAAGCAGCCACTGCCTGGGTAAGAGAAATCCCAGGTCCCCAGAGCCTGATCTAGCCTCATACTCATACAAATAGTCCATGATGGCTTGCCTCTGCTGGAGCAGCATCATAAGACTAGATTCCAGCGGGTGGGGGTGTCACAAATCAAGCAGTTCTGCGGCAGACTGTGCTGATCTGGCCAGATGAGCTGTGGCCATGTATGACCACCTGAAGTGACTGGACACCCCCTAGACATCCTCAGTACCTCCTAATTGGTGAGGAACCGATGGACAACCAGGTTGAAAACGTGTACCAGGCAAGGTACATGTGTGACTCTGCCCATTCGAAGGGCAGACAGGATGTTGGTGGCATTGTCACACAGTACCTTGCCTATTGAGAGTTGGTGTGGGGTCAGCCACCTCTCAGCCTGCCCTTGCAGTGCTGCCAGCAAATCTGCCCCGGTGTGGCTCCTATCACCGAGACACAGAACGTGGTGGTACCACCATCTCACCACTTGTGCCCAGTGCCGCGTCTCTGTCGGCTAGCAGAATGGCCCACTGGGCGGTAAATGAGACATAACGCCCCTGGCCCTACTTGCTGGACCACGCGTCCATAGTAATGTGGACACTCTTGCCCACACTGTGGTCCAGCGAAGCAGATATATTGCCCTGCAGATGGTCGTGCAGGGCTGGTACTGCCATCTGGGCAAAGTACCTATGGCCAGGCCCCTGCCACTGTGGTGTGCCAATGGCCACAAACTCCCTAAACACTGCACTGTCTACCAGGCTGAATGGTAGCAGCTGCACCACCAGGAGTTTGGCTAAGCTGGCTGTGAGACACTGAGCTTGGGGGTGACTGGGGGACAATTTCTGCCTCCACTCCAACCACTGGGGAAGAGAGACCTGCCTTATACCTGACGACCCAGCAGAGCAGTGTCAAGAGGCCTCTTAACACCGCATGCTGGGGCCAAAGTCTGTCTCTCCTCCCTAACTTCCACCAAGCAGCTGATGGGGCCAGAGGGAGAGGAGGTGGAGCATCATATGCCTCCTCAGAGAAGAGGTGCCCAGAGTTGCTGCATATTACCACGGCTAACACGCTGTAGGCACAGACTGCACACTGCAACCGTGTTGTCACCGGGAGCCAATGAGAAGAACTCCCATACAGCAGAACCACAGGTATGCACAGGAGCAGAGGTCATCTGCCATTGTCGGGCACTGGCACCAGGTGGCATAGGTGTCGTACCTTCACGAGCAGCACTAGGTGCACTAGACGCACCGCCTCTGCCCCTACCCCTGACCTCAGTCCTGCCTCTGGGTTCAGGCACGTGCTCGCACTCTGAGGGCTCCCCCTCAGAGACACTATCCTCCTCTCTCACTTGTGGCAACCATGAACGATCGGTGACCACATGGTCCACTTCCACCTCCTCAATACTGGAGGCTGTGTCACTAATAGCAGCAGCAGCATCTGGGCCCTCACCCCCTACAACAGTTCCCTGGCTGCTCACGGACTGCTGCGTGACATCATCAGCCTCCTGTCCCCCTGTGCACTGAGCACTTTCCTCTGCTTCGGGCAACAAGAAAGATTGTGCATCAGTGCACAGCTCCTCCTCAAGCACACTAGCCCCACACATAGTGTGCGAAAACAGATCCTGAGACTCCTCCTCCGGATCCCCGAAGGTAGTGGTCATATGGGCAACGAACTCCTGATAAAGAGGATCAGGGTCCATGCCCACAGTAGGAGCCTCAGATGATGAAGGAGCAGGCACAGTATCTACAGTGACAGCTCGGCTGCTCTGTGCCTGTGAGGAGGTGGATGAGGAAGGCTGGGTAATCCAGTCTACTACCTGCCTTCCTTGATCAGAAGGGATAGAAGGGATAGACGGCTACCCCTAAACATATCGGGTATAGACACTCGTCTACCCTGCGAAGGGCCAGGTAGCTCCTGGCCAGAGCCTTAAGTAGGCTCTTCTCTCCCTCTCCCTCCACGTTCAGAAGCACCCCTGCTCCTGGCACTCCCTCTTGCCCTGCCAGGCATTTCCTTCTCCCAAAAAAAAGTATATATATTTATATATACAACACACACAAACACAAAAGACCAAGCGACAAAACGACACAGAGGACAAAACACACAGTAACACACACAGAGGCAAACAAATAAACAAAAAGATTTTTTTTTTTTTTACACTAAAAGCACAAATAGGACACAGACACAACTGACAGCAAACAACAGATCAGACAGCAAAAGCTGCTGATTGCTGCTAAACGCAGCACTGTCAGTTACACAAACACACAGACGCTGACACACAGATACAGAAACAAACAAAAAAACAGGACACCTAGACCTCTAAAGGGTCTAACACAAAATTTGTCCAAAGGACTTATAAATGGGGTTAGTCCTTAAAAGGACTGTTGGGTCTCAAGATGTGTGAATACAGGGGTGGGTAACTACAAGAGCTAAACCACCAAGCTGACATCCACACACAGAAAGCTCAAAAAGCACAAACATCTCTCTCCAACTCCTACACTGTAGGAATCATATTTTTTATGATTCCTACAATAGCTTATACTACCTCTGTACATTGTTTATTCAAGCTGACCTATAAAACCCCAAACGCTCAGAAGGTTATAAAGATATATAATTACTATAAAAATGTACTAATCTTAAGTGTGATATATGTTATGACAGCATGTTTGCTCATGTTTAGCGATAACAAGGTTATAAGATAATGGTGTTAACTTTTTTACTGAATGCAAGAGGTCTAAATCCCCTTTATAAGAGTTTTATGTTATGGCAACGTGTCTCCCACCATAAAGGTGCCCATACATCTATAAGATTTTACTTACCCGACCGAGCGCTCACGCGATGTTCGTCGATGCTGCCGGAACCGCTTCTCTCGATCTTAAATTCGACCGGCATGCGATCGCAAAATCCCATTCATTTTGCGACCGCATGTCGGTCGAATGTAAGATCGGGAGAAGCGGTTCCGGCAGGATCGAAGGAACATCGTGTGAGCGCTCGGTCGGGTAAGTAAATCTTATAGATGTATGGGCTTAAGGTTATACAGATATATAACTACTTTGAAAATGTACTAATCCTGATTGTGACGTTTGTTTTGATAACACGTCTGCCTATATTTAGCAATAATAAGTATATAAGAAAATGGTTTTAACAATATTTTCACTAAATGTAAGGGGTCTTATATAAGATCTATGCTATGGCAAAAAGTCATTCATTACAAGGCCGACAGTGTTTGCCCAAGAAAGCGAAAAAACATAGAGGGGTCCTTATAGCTATAAAAGACACTGAACTTTCAAGCAACAAATGTAATACTAGATCCTGACAGTAGATACTTACAGGGTTATTCAATAAAAGTTCTTATCATTAAAAATGGTGCTAATTTTGTCGCAGCCAATCAAATGTTAGCCTTCAAATGTTATACAATATCTGATTGGTTGGTGCAAAATTAGCACCATTTTTAATGATAAGAACTTTTATTGAATCTCTCTGTTAATTTTGGAATGCATAATAAATGACAAACTATATAAACTGATCAATATATATGCCCCCCACAAAAAACAAGACAAATTCCTTGAGAAAATACTCAATCTTATAACCAACAAAAATACCAATATTCTAATGTGGGGAGACTTTAACTCAATTATGATCCAACCAGTGATTCTACAAATATTACATGTGTAAAACAATGCACAATAGCTAGAACTACGTACAAAACAAATCTACATGATATATGGAGATGTAAATATCCATTAGATAATAACTACTATACATATCACTCTGCTGTGCATGATACATACTCCTGTATTGACATGTGCTAGACTGACTTAAGTACTCTTCCTAAAATTAAGGAAAAACAAATTGGCCGAATTTTGTGGTCAGATCACAAAAGTCAAAGAAAGCAATATACTCAATATGTCAAAATACTCATGGCGCCTAAATCAATATTTCCTAGAAATTCCCAAAACTAAGGCAAAGATACAAACACTTAAAGGAAATCTTCACCCAAAAAACAATTAGCATTCCAGTGAAAGGCTTCTTAATTTGCTATAAAATGATCTGGTTGTTATGTCTGAATTTACACCACAACCATTGTAATCACCTTGCAAAGTTCTAAATTCTTTGAAGTACATGCGAATCTGCATATCTTAAGACATCCACCCTCTGTTTTGCCCGGTGGGCACATTAGTACTAATTAGTGTTAACTCCTCCCATTTAACCACCAGCTGGGAAATTACCAGAAGTCTCTCCTCTATTTGCATGATGAGTAAGGGAGCTGTGATGAAAACTCTCCCTAACTTACTTGGTCCCTCAGTAAATATTATTCTTTGAGCAGTTTACTGATGCCTGGAAGGAGTTTGTTTAATTATGAGCATAGAGAGACTTGTGCAATTTTACAGGTCATTGTATTGTTAACTCCCACAATCCATCTGATTTTCTTCTACTGGTGGGAGAGTGTTTCTAGGAAAATGCTGGTCCAATGTGGTCCAATGACCTCTGCAGTAGTGTTGGGCAAATCTGTTGTAAGGTGTGACCATGACCAGGAGAAACAAAACCATATTTCAAGTTCAGAGAGTTAGAACATTGATTGATATTGATGCAATTCCTTTTTTCACTTGTGTAATTCTTATTTTCACTGAATGCCTTCCCATGGGTCTGCCAAATAACCAGAGGGTGGAATGAGAATGTTTCATCAATGCTGTATTCAGATCTCACACTACTCTGTTTTGATGCTTGTCAACAAAAACAGTGCAATAAACAGAAATAAATGGAAAACCACCATGGCTGAAGCCAGCTCATTGAGCTTTTCCAGTCAGGTACAGTATAGCTACTGAGCCCATACTAAGCTGTAATTCAGACCTCTCACTTTTATAGTGTTTCCCAAAACACCTCCAAAGTCTGATTGGTCTAGATACATCCTAAATCTGATTGGATCTTGGATTCCAGACCAATCAGATTTTGGGGGTGGGTTTAATAGGCACTACAAATAGTGAATGTTCAGTAAGGGGTCCTTTTCAGTTTAGCATTTCATCTGAAATGTTATGTCTTTGTACTAAGGCATGTACTGGGATAAGCTTATTGGGTGATTCTGGCTGGGGCTTGAATGGGCAACCCTTAGTTCAGATTGTCTCAGTTTAGTTCCAGTATTGGTTGTCTGTATCTAAGATAAAATTTCCAGGAAAAAAAATCTGATTTCCCTGACCAAGTACCTAAAAGCAAATCTGAGTAACAGTGCTATTGATGTATTGGAATATCTGAATAGTTGTTCACCCGAAATAATCTCCATTGATAGAACAGAGGGATTTGGATTTCAAACCAGTCCAGAGAGCAACATGGTAATCAAAGGGATATCAGAAAACACATGCAGCAAAGCTGAGTCGAATAATTGCAGTGTAAAAGCCACCAGTCTGTAAATTGCAGCTCTGCTTGAACAACTGTGTGTCCTTCATCACTGGATAATCTGGTATCTCTGTCTCTCCCTTTCTTTGTATATAAATATATACTTTAACAACAATAAAGCAGGTTATCTTACAAATATAACTGTATATAAAATGAAGAAGGCCTGAAATATTTACTAAAATCTGTATGTGTAGTTACACAGATAAAGTGATTCAATTTGATATCAACATGCTACTTACACACAACAATATCAGATCATGTAGTTCTGATGACTATAGAAGAAGGGAAAGGTTAATGTAAAATCCCAGAATCCCAGGTGGGACTTGCAAATCAGTTGTTTGCATGTTTAACTGATTCTGCATGTTTAATAAATAAATAGAGCAAATGCTATTTTTAACCATTATGCAAACCCCTTCTGATTGGTGGACATATCTCCATAGACTACAAAACACACTGCCCACTATAGGAGGAGAGGAATCAATGGCTGCCCCATAAGAAACACAAAAATGAAAATATCCAGATAACTGCTCCAAAAAAATAATGAAAGTATATGGAAAAAGTACACAGGATAGCACTCTCTGCAAATATACTTTAGGTCATTTTTGCAGTGTAGATGCCCTTTAAATAAGAATTTTTTTTTTAAATAAACGATAATAAGGAAACCATAGATACTATACTTTGGCAAACTTACAAGGTATAAATTCGAGGGTATATTATCCAAGAAGCAACAAGACTTAAAGGGCATGTCCACCCCCAAAACTATTTTTTGCTGTAGTGTACGGATCGCTATCCTGTGTACTTTTGCCATTATTTTTTTGGAACAGTTATCAAGTTATTTTCATTTTTGTGTTTCTTATGGGTGTAGCAATTGATTTCTCTCCTCCTATAGTGGGCAGTGTGCTTGTAGTCTATGGAGATATGTCCACCAATCAGAAGGGGTTTGCATAATGGTTAAAATAGCCCTTTCTCCATTTATTAATTAAACATGCAGTATCTGAGCAACTGATTTGCAAGTGCCACCTAGGATTTTACATTAACCTATTCCCTACTTCTGTAGTCATTAGAACTACATGATCTGATATTGTTGAGTGCAAGTAGCATGTTGATGTCAGTTTATCAATGAGATATATATATATATATATATATATATATATATATATCCAAAAGCAAGGGGACGCACTCTTAGGACTTAATAATGAACGATTTCTTTATTCACTCAACGTGGTTAACATGTTTCCGTCTGCATAGCAGACCGTCATCAGAACATTTGATTAAATCACACACCCTTCCTTAAAACTACCTAATCCACACACACCCCCACGCGTGTAACCAATAAGGTTCCCATCCCATCACCTAAAAATCCTCCCCATAGTGACGTGCAACTTACGCTGGAGAGGGGGCCAAAACGCCAGGTAAAGGTTAACCCCTACAGCCACCGATTTTTCTAAAGTGCTTGTGCAGAAAGATGGAAACTCCTATCATACTTACCGAGAGTTTCTTTTCCTGGCCATTCCCTCAGGCAGCACGAAAGGGTTAATTCTGTGTCTCATCTTTTCAGATTCGCTTTTGTCTGGGGATGTGCCGCTGGATTGGAAAAAAGCCAATGTAATACCAATATTCAAAAAAGGTAGTCGTTCACAGCCTGGTAACTATAGACCTGTAAGCCTAACATCAGTGGTAGGGAAGGTGATGGAAACTTTGTTAAGGGATCATATCCTTGACTTTGTCTCCAGAGATCATCTTATTAGTAGTAGTCAGCATGGATTTATGAGAAATAGATCATGCCAGACAAATTTAATTGGTTTTTATGAAGAAGTGAGTAAGAAGTTAGATTCAGGCACAGCTGTGGATGTGGTATATTTGGATTTTGCAAAAGCCTTTGATACTGTGCCACATAGGCGACTAATGTATAAACTGAGGACTGTTGGCCTTGAAGAAAACATTTGTTCATGGATAGAGAACTGGTTATTGGACCGCAAACAGAGAGTGGTGGTTAATGGAGCTACATCTATGTGGGCTAAAGTTCTAAGCGGAGTTCCTCAGGGTTCTGTACTGGGGCCGCTTCTGTTTAATCTGTTTATAAATGACTTAGAAGGGGGCATTGAGAGCAAGGTCTCTGTGTTTGCTGATGACACTAAATTATGCAGAGCTTTGGAAACTTCCAATGATGTGCAAGTGCTGCAAGCAGACCTAGATAGATTATCAAAATGGGCAGCAGAATGGCAGATGAGATTCAATGTTGATAAATGTAAGGTGATGCATTTGGGATTTAATAATCCCTGTGCCACCTACACCATAAATAACTCTGTGTTAAGTGCATCTGAAATGGAAAAAGATTTGGGGGTTCTGGTAGATAACAGACTTAGCTGTAGCAAACAATGCCACGTAGCAACAGCTAGAGCTAGCAAGATATTGTCTTGTATAAAGAGGGGAATGGACTCAAGAGAGAAAAATATTATTCTCCCTCTTTACAAGGCACTGGTAAGGCCACATTTGGAATATGCGGTGCAGTTTTGGAATCCCATATACAAAAGGGACATCTTGGAAATTGAGGCAGTTCAGAGAAGGGCAACTAAATTAATAAGGGGAATGGAGGGGCTTGAATATGCAGGCAGATTAGACAAGTTAGGGCTGTTTACATTGGAGAAGCGGCGGTTGCGTGGGGACATGATAACCTTATACAAATATATTAATGGCCCATACAGTGAACTCTCTGGTGCATTGTTCACTAATAGGTCATATCAGAGGACTCGTGGACATCCTTTAAGGTTGGAAGAAAAGAAGTTTCATCTTCAAGTTAGGAGAGGTTTCTTTACAGTGAGAACGGTGAAACTGTGGAACTGTCTTCCAGCAGAGGTGGTAATGGCAAGTTCATTGAATAACTTTAAAAAAGGCCTGGATAAGTTTCTAAAACTAAAAAATATTGAGAATTACTGGTATTAATGCATATAGATCTGGTTGATCCAGGGATACTTTCCGATTGCCGTTTGGAGTCAGGAAGGAATTTCCCCCCCCCCTTTTTAGCTGGGGTTTTTTGCCTTCCTCTGGATCAACTGTTAGGTAGGGTTAAAAAAAAAAAAAAAAAAGGGAATAGGTTGGACTTGATGGACGAATGTCTTTATTCAACCTTAATTACTATGTTACTAATTCCCTGCTAGCTGGGACAGAGGAAAATAGACACTTCCCACAAAGTTATAAATAGAACACTCCCCCCTGAGCTCACCAGTCTATTTACAAAGCATTCTCAAAGGAGATAGAGGAGGGATTGCTGCCTGAGGGAATGGCCAGGAAAAGAAACTCTCGGTAAGTATGATAGGAGTTTCCATCTTCCTGGCCATCCCCAGGCAGCACGAAAGGGTTGTACCCAAGCAATCTTAAATTAGGGAGGGATAGTCACTTACACAATTTAAAAGAAAATGCTGATAAGGAAAATAAATTTAATTTGTTGCCCTGGCCACAGATTGAATAACTCTATGGCCGAAATTCGCCTGGGATGCCACTCTTAAATCCAACTTATAATGTTTTATAAAAGTGGATGAAGTAGACCAATTTGCTGCTCTACACAGCTCATCAACATCTGCCCCCTCTTCTGCTGCCCACGAAGTTGATACACTTCTAGTCGAATGAGCACGGATATTTTGAGGAGGTACCAGGCTTTGGGATGAGTAAGTTCTTTGGATAGACCTCACTATCCATCTTCTTATCGTGGTAGTCGTTGCTGCTTCTCCCTTCCTTGATCCAAAAGGGATAACAAATAACCATTCCACCTTTCTAAAGGGGGCTGTACGCTCTAAGTAGATTTTCAGACATCTTACAACATCCAAGGACATCATCTGAGGGTCCTTCTGTAGGTCCGATTCTGAGATTGCCGGTAATATTATCGGCTGGTTAAGATGAAAAGAGGACATCACCTTAGGTAGGAATTCCATCACTGGATATAGTATAGCAACCTGAAGGTGAAAATTTATATATGGAGATACTGAGGATAAGGCTTGGAGTTCTGAAGCTCTTCTCCCAGATGTTAAAGCGATGAGAAGAACGGTCTTCAATGTCATATCCCAGATTGAACATGATTCCAGCGGCTCGAAAGGAGCTTGATTAAAAGCTCTTAGCACTAAAGGTAAATCCCACTGGGGAAATATAGGTTTTCGTGGAGGCCTGAGACGTAGAACACCCTGTAAGAATCTTTTAATTAATGGTTCTTTGAAAAGAGATCTTGAAAATACTGCCGAAATGGCCGAAATTTGGACCCTAATGGTATTCAACGACAGTCCCCTGTCAACTCCTGCTTGTAAGAATTCAAGTAGCTGAGGAGTAGAACACTTGGTTGGATCCAAGGAAAGACGATGAGACCATTCAACAAACGTATCCCAGATCTTAGAGTACCTATTTGATGTTGACGGTTTTCTGGCATTTAGTAAAGTTTGTATGACCTGACTAGAGCAACCTTGATCCTCTAACCCTGACCTCTCAAGATCCAAACTGCTAAGTTTAAACTGGATGGGTTCGGATGCAGAATTGCTCCCTGACTCAACAGATTGAATTTTTGAGTCAAGTAGAAAGGGTTGTGAGTCGCCATGATTTTCAGCATTGGATACCAGGGTCTCCTTGGCCAATCTGGAATTACTGCTATGACCTTCATCTTGGATATTAGAATCTTCTTCAAAACCCTGGCTATTATTGGTATAGGAGGGAACACATAGGCTCGAAGACCGTTCCAGTTCTGGTTTAGCGCGTCGATGGCTTCCGCTTGGGGACTGTAATGCCTGGAGAAAAACCTTTTTACCTGTCTGTTGGCCTCCGTTGCCATCAAATCTATTTCTGGCATCCAAAATTTGTCTGTTATCATCCTGAATGTTTGTGGGTTCAACATCCATTCTCCCTCGTATACCTGGGTTCTGGAAAGGGCGTCCGCCTGACAATTCTCCTTCCCTGGTATATATATGGCCGAGATCGCAAGTAAGTTCTTCTGAGCAAAACTCATAATCTGCTCCATTTCGCGCATCATGGTCTGACTTCTTGTCCCTCCTTGTTTTTTTATGTATATTGTGGCCGCTTGATTGTCTGATCTTATGCAAACCGCCTTCCCTCTGACTTCCTCTTTTAGAGCCCGGAGAGCTGAATGTATGGCTCTTAACTCCAACACCCCCGACGGGAGATAAGATGAGTCGGTCTTCCATACTCCCTGTACTAAGGAGTCCCTCGTCCAAGCTCCCCAGCCTTTGCCTGAAGCATCTGTGTATACCTCCATCCATTCCGGCTCTATTAGAGGAGTTCCCCGTCTCAAGTTGGAATGTACCATCCACCAGCTCAATGTGATCTTGAATTGCCGAGTTAGGAATATTCTCCTTGAAATAGATTGAATCCTCCTGTTCCATCTGTTTAATAAGAAAATTTGCAGCGGTCTCATCCTCCATGCGGCCCATTGGACTAAACCTATGGTTGCTGAGGCTCAACCCAGAAAGCTCATTATCCATTTCACCGTACAGCGTTTTTGTTGACTCATCCGAGTCGCTAAGGTTGAGATCTTCTGTATTCTGCCCTTTGGTAAATATACTAGGTTTAAGACTGTGTCTATGGTTGCTCCTAAGTATACTAGCCTCTGGGACGGAGTCAACTGACTCTTCTCCTGATTTATCACCCAACCATGTTGGACTAGGGTTGTCAGAGCTGAATCTCGGTCTTTTAGCAGCTGTTGTCTGTTTCTTGCTACTATCAAGAGATCGTCGAGACAGTGAAATATTCGAAGACCTCGACATCTCATAATCGCTACTAGAGCTACTAATATTTTCGTAAAGGTTCTTGGTGATGTTGAAAGTCCGAAGGGGAGACATCTGAACTGATACTGATGATTCGCTATCGCGAATCTTAGATATTGCTGATGCTGTAAGGCTACCGGAACATGGAGATAGGCATCCGTAAGATCTACGGAGCATAGCCAATCCCCCGGTAGAATAGCTGAACGTATCCTCTGTAGAGTTTCCATCTTGAAATGTTGAACTTTGATGAATTTGTTCAGACGCCTGAGATCTAAGATCGGTCGATATTCCCCCGAAGCTTTCTTCACCCAAAAAAGCGGAGAGTAGAACCCTAGACCTCGCTCTTCTGATGGCACTTCCCTTATCGCCTCTTTGGCTAATAGTTTCTGGACATACTGAAAAAGAGCTCGCCTCTTTTCCATATTCGATGGTACTGTTGTTGTCACAAAATGATGTTTGGCTGGCTTTGTTAAAAACTCTAGCTGGTAACCTCTCTTTATAATATCGATCACCCATGAGTCTCTGATATTCTTCGTCCACACTTCCCGAAATAAAAGTAGTCTCGCGCCAACCTTGGAGGTGTGGACGGGCGTCATCTCATGCATTATTTTTGGATCGAAAATTTCTTTGACCTCCAGATTTTCCTCCTCGAAAAAGGCTAGCTTGCCCTGTCTTCCAGCTTGTTGATCTGGAGAACTCTCTTCCTGGTTTATAGAATTTAGAACCATCTCTTCCTCTCTGAGGAAAGAAATCCTGCTTTCTTTGAGGTTCCTTAAATTTTTTGTTCCCCTGAGGTAACTGGGTACTTTTACCCCCAGTCGTCTTGAGTATAATGTCGTCTAGAGCTTGTTCAAACAGCTTTCTGCCTTCGAACGGTAAACGACATAAAGAATTTTTTGATGGAGTATCGGCGTACCAGCTTCTTAACCATAAAGCTCGTCTTGAAATAACTGATAATGCCATCTGCCTGGCTTGAATTTTAACTAGGTTAGCTGAAGTCTCCAAGTTAAAGTCTGTAGCTAGACGAAACTTAGACAAGGACTGAAGGATAGTCTTTCTATCTACTCCGTCCGAGATGTCTTCCTGAAGTCTATCTAACCAGACTGAAAGGGCTTTGTTAACAGAGACTAAGGCTACTGCTGCTTTACATCCAGCCCCTGCCGTCGAGAAGGTCTTCTTTAGCTCAGTTTCCATCCTTCTATCCATAGGATGTCGTAAAGCTGAAACATCATCAATGGCCAATGCCGTATGTTTTGATATACCCCCTATAGGTGCATCGACTGCTGGTGGCTTAACCCAGTCCTATGTTTTCTCTTCCGAAAAAGGATAGAGTTTTCAAAACTTGCGTTCCACTGGAACCCTTCTAGCCAACCTGGACCACTCCAATTTAACCATGTCTTCAATTTCTTTATGAACTGGAAAGGTCTGTTTAGACCTCTTCTGAAAAAGTGGAATAGGATCGGAGCGTGACTCTTCAAAGACCAGAGTCTTCCTGATTAATTTAATTAAAGTTTCCACTTGTTTTAAATCAAACGCTGAACTTTCTTGTTCTTTTTCTTCCTCTTCCGAAGATAGAAAATCTGATCTCTCTTGGCGATCGTCCTCAGATGCTGAGTGATCAGCAGAGTGTCGCCTTTTAGATGGAGGCGCACTAGGTTGTTCCTTAGGAACAGAGTCTTTAAAGCCCTGTGCTACCGCCTGAGTTATCCAATTTAAAATGTCCGCCTTATCCACCGAAGGCTTAGAGCGTTTGGCATGCTCACTGGGTTGAGGCTGGAAATCTTCATCAGCCAACTCTTTAATGCAGTCCTTGTATAACTTTCTCCCCTGCCATGCAGGGTTGTCACAGGCTCTGCACATCTGTAGATGATGCTCCTTCCTCTTTCTCGCACCCCCTCTGGAATCCATACTCTGGCTGAAACAATATAAGGATAAACATCCAAAAATTAGGTACTGCCTCTTAAATCCTAATGAGAGGAAAGGAGCATTACTCACCACCTCCCCTCCGACTCAGAATCCATAATGCAGCCAAGGCACAGCAGCTAGGGGCAGCCCACACAGCAGTAAACTCGTCTGCAAGGAGCTCAGCAAACACTGACAAGCAAGCGGGCAAAGCACAGCTCTGAGAAGCTGCATTTAAAATTTTCAAATTTCGCGCCAAACGTCCGAGCGCGGTGACGTCATCCGGTGCGCCCGAACTTCCGCCCACGAGCTGCGACAGGAAGGAGGAGGGGATCTTCGCGGTGGACTCCCGGCTTGAGCGGGTGCTAGACCGGCACAGCAGCCAGGACTTCGACCTGAAGAGGTAGTAGACAGGTCGGCAACAGCCCAGAGAAGGGGGATAATTCCTCTCCCAGCAGAGACAGAGGAAAATAGACTGGTGAGCTCAGGGGGGAGTGTTCTATTTATAACTTTGTGGGAAGTGTCTATTTTCCTCTGTCCCAGCTAGCAGGGAATTAACCCTTTCGTGCTGCCTGGGGATGGCCAGGAAATAAGCCGTACCTCGGACTGGGAAGATATGCAGCTCCCCTCCGCTGTTTGGCTCAGGATTAGTGTCCCGTCCAGAAAGACTCATGCACTATAACTAAGTGCCGGGAACCTTATTGGTTACATGCATGGGGGGGTGTGTGGATTAGGTAGTTTTAAGGAAGGGTGTGTGATTTAATCAGATGTTCTGATGACGGTCTGCTATGCAGACGGAAACCTGTTAACCACGTTGAGTGAATAAAGAAATCGTTCATTATTAAGTCCTAAGAGTGCGTCCCCTTGCTTTTGGATATCTATATCTTCTGGACGGCACCTAGGCAATTTATAGGAAGGAAGAGAGTGCCGAGCCTTAACATAGGATTTTTATATATATATATATATATATATATATATATACACACACAGAAATACAAAGGCACTCACAGGTCTGAAATTTTTGAATGGCACCCAGGCATTTTTTTACTTGGAAAAAAAGAAGAAAACATTTGTTCATGGATAGAGAACTGGTTATTGGACCGCAAACAGAGAGTGGTGGTTAATGGAGCTACATCTATGTGGGCTAAAGTTCTAAGCGGAGTTCCTCAGGGTTCTGTACTGGGGCCGCTTCTGTTTAATCTGTTTATAAATGACTTAGAAGGGGGCATTGAGAGCAAGGTCTCTGTGTTTGCTGATGACACTAAATTATGCAGAGCTTTGGAAACTTCCAATGATGTGCAAGTGCTGCAAGCAGACCTAGATAGATTATCAAAATGGGCAGCAGAATGGCAGATGAGATTCAATGTTGATAAATGTAAGGTGATGCATTTGGGATTTAATAATCCCTGTGCCACCTACACCATAAATAACTCTGTGTTAAGTGCATCTGAAATGGAAAAAGATTTGGGGGTTCTGGTAGATAACAGACTTAGCTGTAGCAAACAATGCCAGGTAGCAACAGCTAGAGCTAGCAAGATATTGTCTTGTATAAAGAGGGGAATGGAATCAAGAGAGAAAAATATTATTCTCCCTCTTTACAAGGCACTGGTAAGGCCACATTTGGAATATGCGGTGCAGTTTTGGAATCCCATATACAAAAGGGACATCTTGGAAATTGAGGCAGTTCAGAGAAGGGCAACTAAATTAATAAGGGGAATGGAGGGGCTTGAATATGCAGGCAGATTAGACAAGTTAGGGCTGTTTACATTGGAGAAGCGGCGGTTGCGTGGGGACATGATAACCTTATACAAATATATTAATGGCCCATACAGTGAACTCTCTGGTGCATTGTTCACTAATAGGTCATATCAGAGGACTCGTGGACATCCTTTAAGGTTGGAAGAAAAGAAGTTTCATCTTCAAGTTAGGAGAGGTTTCTTTACAGTGAGAACGGTGAAACTGTGGAACTGTCTTCCAGCAGAGGTGGTAATGGCAAGTTCATTGAATAACTTTAAAAAAGGCCTGGATAAGTTTCTAAAACTAAAAAATATTGAGAATTACTGGTATTAATGCATATAGATCTGGTTGATCCAGGGATACTTTCCGATTGCCGTTTGGAGTCAGGAAGGAATTTTTTCCCCCTTTTTTTTAACTGGGGTTTTTTGCCTTCCTCTGGATCAACTGTTAGGTAGGTTTAAAAAATAAATAAAAAAAAAAAAAAAAAAAAAAAAAATGAATAGTTGGACTTGATGGACGAATGTCTTTATTCAACCTTAATTACTATGTTACTATGGAATGGAGTGCTGATCGCTGCTGTTTGCTCTATGGTAAGACACAACAGTTGTTACAAGCAGAGCTGCATTTATTACAGACTGGTTGCTTTTACACTGAAATTATTCACACTCAGCTTTGCTGCATGTGTTTCTGATATCCCTTTGATTGCCATGTTGCTCTCTAGACTTGTTTCATCATCTCCCCTGTTCTATTACTGGAAATTATTTCTGATGAAATATCGGAACCAGATATTCCAATACATCAATAGCTCTGTTACTCAGATCTCCTGTTAAATATTTAGTTGGGACAGCAAACCAAACTTTTGCTGGAAATTTTTTATTATCTTTGATTTAGAAGCCAAATACTGAGAACTAAATTGAGAGCCATCTGAACTAAGGGCTGCCCATTCAAGCTACCCAGCCAGAATCACTCAATAAGCTTATACCCAGGCACATGCCTCAGAACAAAGCCATAACATCTCAGCTGAAATGCAAAACTAAACTAGCGCTCCGTGCTGAACATTCACTATTGTAGTGACTCCTAAACCCACCCCCAATATCTGATTGGTCCGATCCAATCAGATTTAGATTTATCTAGACCAATCAGATTTTGGGGGTTGTTTATGAGACACTATAAAACATCATGAAATCGTCAGATAAGCTCAGGTTCTAATCAGCAGTCAAACTAGCAGGTCTTGCCTTTGCATTTAGGTTAGAGCTTTTCAAGTAGTTGGCTGATTGTTTAGTTGGACCACCAAAATGGATATTATTTGGCTTCTGGGTTTCATACCCATGGTGTTATTGAAAAAAAGTCCATAAACTGCACATAAATGTTAAAGGAGAACTGTGGTCCCAAAACAAGTTGGTCTAGTAAGAAAGGCAAGAATATTACCTGTAAAACGAGTCCTGAACCACCTCTCTAGCATACACCGTTCTCATTCTATGATCAAAAGAAGTAACAAATAGTTAAGGGGCTGGATGGCTCCACAGTCCTGCCAAATCCCATGATCCCAACCCCTGTCGCCGACAAATGCATGCTCTATTATGCACATTCTCAGCTCTGTCTATAAGGGCAAGCATGCTCAGTAATTACTAAGAGGCAGCGTTGGAAGAGGGAATTTCCCATCATGCAATTCACATGATTGCGATGAACACTGTGTCCATTCCAGTTTATAGCAAAACTGCACCTGCAGAAGATAGTTCAGATTGGATATCTAAAGATAACTATTGTTTCAGTATAGATGTCCTTTTATAACATAGATACAAGGTGACTGCACTCCAAAATAGAACGTTTTATTCAAAGCCAACATCAAACAGCAAATACGACGTTTCGAGGGATACACCCCTTCATCAGGTGATGTGAGCAACACAATGTGGGTTTAAATAGCCATTGTAAATGTAAGACACGCCCCTAGGGGGTGTGTACAAGCAAAAGTCCTAAAATCATGTGATAGTAAAAATACTAATATGAATAAAGTGTAAAAACCCAATATTGAATGGGCTAATTCAAAGCCCTATTAAGTATAAAGTGCATACTGTAATCATGACTAAAAGTGATAAAAAATAATCTAGATGCCCCATAAAATACATAAGATGTACTAGAAATCATTTATAGGGAGTCCTCAAATAGGAACATATCCCTGCCGTAACTGCCAGGCCTGCAATGCCATTATATCAGGCAGAAACATCTCACCCCCTGAAAGGGAATGAAATTAAACTAAGGGATTATGCTACCTGCAGAACTAATGTTTTTACTTCTAAAATGCCCATGCGGCAAGCATAGTAGGTAAAACTAAAAGAGAGCACGGCTCGATTGGGGAACACAAACGTGACTCACCAATTATGATGGCACAGAGGAAACGAAAAATGATGAAACATCAGTCAGTAGCACTTTTATACCATATACAAGCCTCACAACTAGATGGCTTGTATTAGAAGTAGTTATAAAGAACCAAGGGGTGGAACCAGAACTTAAACTCCTACAAAGGGAATCTCTGGACCCATAAGCTTCAAACATTATCTCCCCATGGGCTAAATGAGGAAATAATTGGTCTGCCTTTCTGTAATCAGGATTTTGATACATGTTATGTTTTCTGGTCTATCTTCACTTATATTGTTACATTAACTTGTGGCTTTGCAACACAGTTTGCTCATTGTTTCATTTCTTGTCTGCTTTTCTACGCCATCTGTGGATTGTTTCTAATATGAATATGGACTTGCAACATTGCCAGCAGACACTTCGCCTCTTGGACTTTCCTGTAGTTGAAACAATGACATCAGATAAGAATTTCTTCATGTCCTTATTTTTATATCTGTAATTATATATATGTATATTTTTAATGCACTATGAAGGCACTTTCCACGTTGTTTATATTTCTAGTACATCTATGTATTTATGGGGCATCTAGATTATTTTTATCACTTTAGTCTGTATTACGTATGCATTTAATACTAAATTAGGGCTTTGAATTAGGCCCTTTCAAGTATTGGGATTTTACACTTTTATTCATATTTAGAGATTTTTACTATCACATGATTTTTAGGACTTTTGCTTTACACACCCCTAGGGGGCGTGTCTTTACATTTACACTTGGCTATTTAAACCCACATTGTGTTTCTCACTCACCTGATGAAGGGGTTATCCCTCGAAACGGTCGTATTTTGCTGTTTGATGTTTGGCTTTGAATAAAACGTTCTATTGGTGGAGTGCAGTCCACCTTGTATCTATGTTATTGACCTATTTCCTGTGGAGTAAGGGAATTTGGACATTTTTGCACCCACCTGGGGATTTAGTGTGCATATGGGGCTACTCATATATAATTAGATGTCCTTTTATACCTGTTACCTTTAAGAGAATGTACGAAAGTGCTTGCAATAACTTTGATTTTTTTTTTTGCTGCATTTGAAAGGTCTTTTTACTTATGTGCGTCCTGCCACGGGACATGGCGGCAACGAAAAGTTACTATGTTACATAACATAGGAACTCTTTCGTTGCCGCCATTCCGTGGATTATCCAATCATCATTTTCTGATAATGCGGTATTCAAGTTGGTTTTTCCTGCTATGCCAAGCTGGGTCGAGGATTCTAACCTGCACCCTCCAGATTTTTGAAAAACTCCAACGCCCAGCTTCCTCCATTGCAGAAAAAGAACCAAGGAATACTGGGCGTTGTAGTTTTCCAACATCTGGAGGGCACGGTTGGACATCCCTGCTCTGGGCACTAGAGCAATAAATTGTTAGGAATATATATTTAGTTATCAGATCATCTCATAATTGGGGACACTTATAATTAAAGTAAGTAAAAGGGCTGCTTTAAAGGGCATCTACACTGCAAAAATGACCTAAAGTATATTTGCAGAGAGTGCTATCCTGTGTACTTTTTCCATATACTTTCATTATTTTTTTGGAGCAGTTATCTGGATTTTTCATTTTTGTGTTTCTTATGGGGGCAGCCATTGATTCCTCTCCTCCTATAGTGTGCGTGTGTTTGTAGTATATGGAGATTGTCCACCAATCAGAAGGGGTTTGCATAATGGTTAAATAGCATTTGCTCTATTTATTTATATAAACATGCAGAATCAGTTAAACATGCAAACAACTGATTTGCAAGTCCCACCTGGGATTCTGGGATTTTCATTAACACCTTTCCCTTCTTCTATAGTCATCAGAACTACATGATCTGATATTGTTGTGTGTAAGTCATGTTGATATCAGATTGAATCAGTTTATCTGTGTAACTACACATCAGATTTTAGTAATATTTCAGGCGCTTCTTCATTTTTATATCAGGTTATATTTGTAAGATAACCTGCTTTATGTTAGTAAGATATATATTTATAATACAGAAGGGAGAGACAGAGAGATACCAGATTATCCAGTGAATGAAGGACACAACAGTTTGTACAAGCAGAGCTGCATTTTATACAGACTGGTTGCTTTTACACTGCAATTATTCACACTCAGCTTTGCTGCATGTGTTTTCTGATATCCCTTTGATTACCATGTTGCTCTCTGGACTGGTTTGAATCCAAATCCCTCTGTTCTATCAATCATGGAGATTATTTCTGGTGAACAACTATTCAGATATCCAATACATCTAGCACTGTTCTCAGATTTGCTGTTGTACTTGGTCAGGGGAAATCAGATTTTTTTTCCCTGGAAATTTTATCTAGATACAGACAACCAAATACTGAAAACTAAACTGAGAGCAATCTGAACTAAGGGTTGCCCATTCAAGCTACCCCACCAATCACCCAATAAGCTTATATCCCAGTACATGCCTTAGTACAAAGACATAACATTTCAGATGAAATGCTAAACTGAAAAATAGGACCCCTTACTGAAATTCACTATTTGTAGTGCCTATTAAACCCACCCCAAATCTGATTGGTCTGAATCCAAGATCCAATCAGTTTAGGATGTATCTAGACTAATCAGACTTTGGAGTGTGTTTGGAAACACTATAAAAAGTGAGAGTCTGAATTACAGCTTAGTATGGCTCTAGCTTATCATGTCTGAATGTGCTATAAGTACGAGCTGTACCTGATGGAAAAGCTCAATGACTGCTTCAGCCATGGTGGTTTTCCATTGTTCTTGTTTATGCACGTTTTTGTTGACAAGCATCAAACAGAGTTAGTGTGAGATCTGAATACAGCATTGATGAAACATTCTCATTCCAACCTCTGGTTATTTGGAGGACCCATGGGAAGGCATTCAGTGAAAATAACGAATACAACAGTGAAAAAGGGTCTCAATATCAACAATGTTCTAACTCTCTGAACTTGAAATATGGTTTTGTTTCTCCTGGTCAGGAACACCTTACAACAGATTTGCCCAACACTACTGCAGATGTCTATGGACCACATTGGACCAGCTTTTCCTTAGAAACACTTCCCCACCAGTAGAAGAAAATCAGAATGGATTGTGGGAGTTAAAAAATCTATTTCACTTTTACTGACCTTTAAAATTGCCCAAGTCTCGCTATGCTCATAATTAAACCAACTCCTTCCAGGCATCAGTACAATGCCAAAGAATACATTTACTGAAGGACCAAGTAAGTTAGGGAGAGTTTTCCATCACAGCTCCCTTACTCATCATGCAAATCAGAGGAGAGACTTCTGGGTAATTTCCCAGCTGGTGGTAAAAATGGGAGGCAGTTAACAGCTAATTAGTACTAATGTGCCCACGCGGCAAAACAGACGGTGGAGTCTATAGATATGCAGATTCAGCATGTACTTCAAGAATTTGAACTTTGCAAGGTGATTACAATGGTTGTGGTGTAAATTCAGACATAACAACCAGATCATTTTATGCAAATTAAGAAGCCTTTCACTGGAATGCTAATGTTTTTTTTTGGGCGAAGATTTCCTTTAATTACAACATGATTGTATTTATACTGCACGTGATTCTGACAGCCTTGACGCATGTTTTCATGTACAACCCCTAACGTGCCCTATGCTGTTTGAGAGTGCTTGTCGGGAAATGGGGAACTAGTAGTGCAACACTGCATATTTCATTAGGCTTGCTCACAATTTTGCAAGACTATTTGATTAAGTTAGCAAACTAGGTTCTGCACAACAAAAATCTACTTTTTGTCATTTATATACATGTATGTGTGCTTATGGACCTGCTACACCAATGACACTATAAACTTAGGAGCCAAAAGATTATTCATTGCCTGTAGTCAACTAAATTACCAGCCACTTAATCTTGCAAATCTCTAACCCTAAATACAAAGGCAAGACCTGCTAGTTTTGATCTGCTGATTACAAACTGAGCTGCTCTGAGAGTTCATGAAGTTTTATATGTCTCCTAAATCACACCCTCAAAATCTGATTGGTCCAAAAAATCTTAAACTGATTGGCTCTGTGTATTATTTGACCAATCATAGTTTTGGGGTGTGCCAAGGATACAGTATAAAACAGCCAGAGGCCGTTACACAGTCCCTAGTTCTTTTTTAAGTAGCAGAGCCTGGCAGTGTTGTTCTGTAAGCATAATACTATCGATATCTGCGTGCTAATGAGCTTTTCTAAATGCATTAGTTTTGGGTGCGGTGTAGTTGCAGTGTGGCTCTCTCTGTTTTGCTCCATCTCTAAATGATTGTTTGGTGCTTAATGTGTAAAAAAAAAGTTTTCATAAAGTTCTCTCAGAATTTAGTTGCCATGCCTGATCAAATTCACTGGCTTTGAACAAAGTTATTGTTAGTGTTGTATGAATTACATCTATCACCATTTACCCTAAAGATACTCTCTAATAGCAGAGGGCATTCAGGGAATGGTTGGGGTTGTATTTTGAAAACATATAGAGAGCCACAGGTTAATCAGGTAAACACCTGTAGCCAGTCTGAGTAGAATGATCACGTATAAATCAATTACAATAATGCAGCCCGGCTAATTACATGATCTGTCTGTCAGGCTCTGTACATACAAGGTTTGTTACCATATAACTTTCATTTATGGCTTTTTACATGTGGTGGGAGAGGAATGGGATAAAAGTTTTTCTTTGATTACCGAGTTTCTAGAGTTTATTGAAGATTATTGACTTTATTAAAGGGCATGTCCACCCCCAACTATAATTCCCCCCACTACTGGCCCCACTCTGTAGTGTAATAAATCCTTACCTTACATCCCAGATCCAAATGGGTACTGGTAGAGTGTCTTCGAACTTTCTCCTTGATTTGCCATTACCAGCGTATCCTGCTTACTATACACACGGTGTGATCGCAGGTCGCGATATCGTGCGTAATGGGCCTTATCGGCAAACGGCCGATCGTTGGAGATCCGTTGATGGATGGAGAAGTTAGTTTTAATCAGTATGGGTTTTTAAAATTTGAATTTGGAAACTATAGTTGCCCTTTAAACGACTTCGCACGCATCCGCAACGCCATTCACGCCTTAGCAATGACACCTTCACACACACTCACACACATCACCATCACGCACAATATAACGACATTCACAACACACTCACAGCACCAATCATGCACATATAACGACATTAACAACCACGTATATTACATATAAATATTAAAAATTTAATTAAATATTATATTTTTACAGACAATTATTATTTTTTAACATGTGTTTATAATATACAAAAAAATCCTTCATAAGGTAGTTTGTATACGATCCCGCTCCTCCTCTAACAGAGGCGTGCTGTTTGTTAGGCCACGCCCCGCATCCCTCCCCCTGTAGTGCGAGCGGCCATAGGAAATGCTTTGTGTCCCCAGCACAGGAATTGCATGCTGGAATTGTAGTTTTTGGCAGAAACAGGAAGGGATGGAATCAAGATGGCGACGCCGCCAAGTAGGACTTTATAGGCGATTTTAAGTATGTGTTTTTGATTTTTTTTATATGTTAATCTTCAGCAAGCTTGCAGGGGGTTAGACAATTATACTGTTTGTGCAAACTTACCAAAACGGGATACAGTTCTCCGGTAAGGTGAACTGTTGTCTTCCATTTTGTATATGCCTTATGAGGCACGGAGCGCCATTGATCACCTGATCATCTGACCGCCGCCTTGGTTTAGGGTTGGAGCATGCTCACTGCTGTCTTTTCTGCTGAGAAATTCTAATTACATACCAGAAATGCAAAATCAAATTATAATTCCCCAGACGTCTCTTTTCCCATATTTGCATAAGGAGCAAGGGATTGTGGGGAAAACTCTCCCTAACTCGCTTGACTCCTTGTAAATCTTATTTTTTAAAGCCTAGAATGAATAAAAGCTATGTTTACACATGAATACTAAATATAATAGGATGATTGATTTATAAATATATTTATATATATAAAGGAATTTGCCCAGAAAAAAAAAAATCAGTTTTCTAGTTCATTAATTAAAAAAATGTAGATGTAAAGATTTTTTGATAGGGCCTGCTCTAAAACAACAGAGAATTATCCAGCAGTAGTGCTGTTTAAATACTTATTACCAACAATGAGGATCTAAGGCTCAACAGAGCTGAAGGGAGCTGGTTGAGCCACTCAGCCAGGTATATACTAGACACAGTCAACTGTTGTAGCCTTTATCCCTAATACAAGACTACAACTTTGCATATAGCTGCTAAGTCAGACTAAGCTTCAATTTAGATCTCTTGCATTTTATAGTGTTTCCAAACACACCTTTAAAATCTGATTGGTCTGATTTAATATCTTGAATTGATTGGATATTGGGTATTGGCCCAATCCTATACCCACCCCTAAATCTGATTGGTCCAATACTCTCGATCCAATCAGATTTAATAGACCAATCAGATTTTAAAGGTGTGTATGGGAGACACTATAAAATGCAAGAAATCTGAATTGCAGCCTAGTGTTGGATTAGCTGCTAACTGATAAGTTGTAGTGAGGCTACAAAAGATAGCTGTTGGACTAGTATATACTTGGCTTGGTAGGTTCCATGAGCTACCTTCAGCCCTGGTGAGCCTTAGATCCTCTGTATTTGGTGACAGGTATTAAAACATCACTACTGCTGTGTAGTTCTCTATTTATGTTATATTAGAGAAGGGCTAAAAAATACTTTTTTCTTATCATTTTTTTAATTATTGGGCCGAAACTGATTTTTTTTTCTTGACAAATACCTTCTAAAATAGTTCAAATATATACAGGCATATTTATAAAAGCAATCAAATATAGTGCATACCACTGCCTATATTTAGTTTGGTATTCATGTGTAAACATATAACTTTTATTTATGCTGGGCTTTGAAAATAAGATTTACAAGGAGTCAGCGAGTTAGGGAGGTTTTTCCCACAACTCCCTTGCTCATTATGCAAAATAGGTAAGAGACTTCTGGGGAATTATAAATTAATTTTGCATTTCTGGTATGTTAATTAGAATTTCCCAGCATTAAAGACAACAGTAAATCGGGACGCATGGAAAAAGATTTGGGGGTTCTGGTAGATAACAGACTTAGCTGTAGCAAACAATGCCAGGTAGCAACAGCTAGAGCTAGCAAGATATTGTCTTGTATAAAGAGGGGAATGGACTCAAGAGAGAAAAATATTATTCTCCCTCTTTACAAGGCACTGGTAAGGCCACATTTGGAATATGCGGTGCAGTTTTGGAATCCCATATACAAAAGGGACATCTTGGAAATTGAGGCAGTTCAGAGAAGGGCAACTAAATTAATAAGGGGAATGGAGGGGCTTGAATATGCAGGCAGATTAGACAAGTTAGGGCTGTTTACATTGGAGAAGCGGCGGTTGCGTGGGGACATGATAACCTTATACAAATATATTAATGGCCCATACAGTGAACTCTCTGGTGCATTGTTCACTAATAGGTCATATCAGAGGACTCGTGGACATCCTTTAAGGTTGGAAGAAAAGAAGTTTCATCTTCAAGTTAGGAGAGGTTTCTTTACAGTGAGAACGGTGAAACTGTGGAACTGTCTTCCAGCAGAGGTGGTAATGGCAAGTTCATTGAATAACTTTAAAAAAGGCCTGGATAAGTTTCTAAAACTAAAAAATATTGAGAATTACTGGTATTAATGCATATAGATCTGGTTGATCCAGGGATACTTTCCGATTGCCGTTTGGAGTCAGGAAGGAATTTTTTCCCCCAAACGAGTCCTGAACCACCTCTCTAGCATACACCGTTCTCATTCTATGATCAAAAGAAGTAACAAATAGTTAAGGGGCTGGATGGCTCCACAGTCGCTCTGTCTATAAGGGCAAGCATGCTCAGTAATTACTAAGAGGCAGCGTTGGAAGAGGGAATTTCCCATCATGCAATTCACATGATTTGCATGAATGGATATCTAAAGATAACTATTGTTTCAGTATAGATGTCCTTTTATAACATAGATACAAGGTGGACTGCACTCCAAAATAGAACGTTTTATTCAAAGCCAAACATCAAACAGCAAAATACGACGTTTCGAGGGATACACCCCCTTCATCAGGTGATGTGAGCAACACAATGTGGGTTTAAATAGCCAAGTGTAAATGTAAAGACACGCCCCCTAGGGGGTGTGTACAAGCAAAAGTCCTAAAAATCATGTGATAGTAAAAATACTTAAATATGAATAAAAGTGTAAAAATCCCAATATTGAATGGGCTAATTCAAAGCCCTAATTAAGTATAAAGTGCATACTGTAATACATGACTAAAAGTGATAAAAAATAATCTAGATGCCCCATAAAATACATAAGATGTACTAGAAATGCCAAATCCCATGATCCCAACCCCTGTCGCCGACAAATGCATGCTCTATTATGCACATTCTCAGCTCTGTCTATAAGGGCAAGTATGCTCAGTAATTACTAAGAGGCAGCATTGGAAGAGGGAATTTCCCATCATGCAATTCACATGATTTGCATGAACACTGTGTCCATTCCAGTTATAGCAAAACTGCACCTAGCAGAAGATAGTTCAGATTGGATATCTAAAGATAACTATTGTTTCAGTATAGATGTCCTTTTATACCTGTTACCTTTAAGAGAATGTACAGAAAGTGCTTGCAATAAACTTTGATTTTTTTTTTTCAGAATGGATTGTGGGAGTTAAAAAAAATCTTATTTCACTTTTTTACTATGACCTGTAAAATTGCACAAGTCTCGCTATGCTCATAATTAAACAAACTCCTTCCAGGCATCAGTAAACTGCTATAGCAAATTAAGAAGCCTTTCACTGGAATGCTAATTGTTTTTTGGGCGAAGATTTCCTTTAATTACAACCTGATTGTATTTATACTGCAGTGATTCTGACAGCCTAGGAGATGTTTCAAGCTGCTTGTCTCTTTCTTCGTAAAAAAAAAAGAGGTATGGTTAGTATTTTCAATTTTTTTTACATACTATAAATCGTGTTTTCTATAAAGGCATGCTTAACCTCACTAACAACGGTTTAACACACAAAATCTGGAACCCACTCCATTTTCCCGAAACAGTTTATTTACCTAAAGTCCACTGTCCCAGCTCTACACTTGTGCCTTTTAATGGCTTGTAAAGCTCTTTTGTGAGCTTGTGTACGGCATTAACAGTGGTACTACTTGTCAACTATCCTGGCCTTATCTGGAGCTAGCTTCTCAAAAGAGCGCGAGGACCAGTGGACCTACAAAAGTTAATAAGTGGACTAAAAAGTAAGATCTTTTTCCTTACATTGATTATGACCACTTTCTCACTCGATAAAAAATAAGACCCGAAATTTGGTACCAAAGAAACCGGCACTTTCATCACACATTAAACATGAAGCTTAGCATTGTATCAAAATTGTGCTGGTTGCTACCGGGAGAACTTGAAGAAACTATATTCAAGGAGAACCAGAACCTGGGCACACCAGACTCAAATTTTTATTTTGACGTTTTTGGGGCACAAACGTGAACTGTTTATAAAAGTTTGTCCTTAAGAAGCACACATTGAACCAAAACATGACATAATAAACATTTTTGTCGCTTTTAGAAGTACGGTGTGCCCATCGTTCTTGTTCTCCTGAATTAGTAGGGAGGGCAAGAGTGAAAAGAAAGATGTTGGCATCCCTGAAGTAGCGCTTGTCTTTTCTTTCTTCTTCCATTTTTAGACCTTTGACATCTGGTTTGTTACAGGCGTGTAGTGTGGTACAATTTTGAAAGTGTGTGAGAGTACGTGTGTTTGAGTACATTTGTGAGAAGTGTGAGAGAGCGGTGTTTGTTTGAGAGTTTTTTTTTGTGTGAGAAACAAATTTAATGAGAGCAGAAAGAAGGCATAAAGAGGAAATCAGCCCCCCAGAAAAATGTGGACCCACCTAATAGTTAGAACAACACCTACAGATTAAATAAACAGACATCGATAATAGATTGATCCAATCATCAGAAGAGACAGCTAGATAAGAGTTTAACAGACATACATATGATAGAGAAGATATATAAACAGCCAATTAAGTCCTTTTGCGGCAAATGGCCAGAATGCTTTATATTTTGGCAAATCTTCATAAATAAGAAGAGGAGGTAGGAGTTGTGGCACATAATGTGTAGAACGTAACACATAACATCTAAAAACGCATAAGGTGAAACTTGAATTTAGCATGGCATCTGATGAGTGTTATGAAACGTGATTGGAATTGTGTGGAGAAAAATAAAGTTGTATCTAGATCTCTTGCAGCATTTGGTTTTTTAAAGTCTCTATCAAGTATCTCTTAACGCCCTGTGTACTTCATCACTGTACTGTTTACATTCATTTTCATACTGTTTGTTTCAGAAACATTTATTTGAAAACAAGTCCAATGACTATGACATTTTCTCTAATCCTAACGTTTAGTAAAGCCCATATAAACTCTCATACATTGACTTTATTAGGATTAAAAATATTATGAATACGGCTGCTATTTACGACAAACACTTTTCCTTTCCAGTTCATTGATTTGAATGTAATTACCAAATGCAACCTATCAGTGGAAATACGATGTAACAGTTTTGTCCAATAATAGACAAAGACTCAAACCCGGATCATCACGGTACCCTTTCACGAAATCCGAATGTTTTCGTCCAAAACTGGGAGGAATTTTGGATTTCCGGCCTTTCGGAATGTGAGCGCATGTTCAATGAATATTATCGAAACTTCAAGGCTATTTTGGATAATCCTCGGAAAATAGCCCTTAGCGTTCGAAACCTTGAAAATACGACCGGCAAAGCTCGAAAGTAGTCTCCAATTGTATTATCAAAATAAAACAAATATTTGGAGTAACCACCTCGTCTGCTTTAATAAAAGCATCATTTTTGTAGGACTGCTCCAATCCTTCTTTGCTTCATGTAATACTGACAGTTTGGTGGTGCGAGCGTCAGGGCTCTGTTGTAGACCATATCCATCACTATCCAGGAGTTCTTTGCGCAATGAAATGGTTAAAGTTGCACTGAACCGATAATCCTGATGAATTGCATTATGAAATCGTGATGGCTTCATGGGTTCAAATCAATTTTCAAAATTTTTCGGATTTTTGACTTTTGCGATTTTCAAAATTTATAATTGAATTTGGGAAACATACATCCACAAGTGCGACATGATATGTTACCCTTCCACCCCTTTCCCTTAGCACAATGCTACTCCTTCACAATGGTCTGGCAAATTAATAGTGAGCCTGACTACTAACTCAGTGGTTTCTGGCTGCTTTGGAAGTATTTCCCCTTTTCCCTGCTTTCCCCTACAGAGGCAAATATTATAGCCAATTGACAAAATAAATATTAAAGGGAAGTTTCATGGGTCAATCCTATACTTTTAAAAAAAGAGCATTAAGGTTTTTTTCCACCCCTAGATGACCTTACCCTGCCCATTCAGCATTTATCTGTGTATATGCTTCCGAAATACTGACGTTCCTGTGTTGCCCGACCCCTATATGGGCCTCATTATGGTCTTGGTCCTTGACCCAGCACTGTGGTTTTTCAGGTGCCTCAGTGGAGATCTGACATGTTTGACCCATCCAACAGCCAATCAGTAGTAACATTCCACGTTAGTGTGCAGTCTGGGTAATCAGGAGGACCAGTTACGAACCTAAATGTCAGCTCACTATGTCCACGCAAGAATACAAGGGGTATAAATTCAATGATGTTTCAAATGGAAGAGAATATAAAGGTAGTTTTTTGTGTGTAGGCACTTCCCACCCACCGCCCAACTCCTAATTTTAGGGACATATCATAAAGGCCGCGGGATCGTTAAAAAGACAATTCATTTCCGAACGGTTTACAATCGTTATCGTTAATTTACATTAAAGGATTGTAATTAACAATCTACCGTAAATCTAATGATCCCCACTAGAATAACATTGTAGTAGTTTACTACGGCATGGCTGTCCTACGACCCAATGCTCGTAACTACAAATGTTTCACATTAATGTACAACTGGGACCGTACATTATCAGTAACACACTTTTAAATGGGGCCCTTTAGATTCCTAAAACACCCCAGAATACGTTACAGTCCTTCTTCCCTGGGCTGTGTCATAGCCGGCAGCCTCGTTGTTGATTGGCTCTGAAGATAGCCAATTCCAATTAACTACTGCCGGTTCCCACCCCTCTCTGCTCGCTGCTTCGGGAATCAGAGAGCCAGGAGCATAGTGTCGGGGAACAAAGGACGGCAGTACTTTCTGTTTTTTTTTTTGAGAAATCTAAATTTGCGGTTGAGATGGGGCTGGGGGCCCACACATAGCAAAAAAACACTATTTTAGGGGTGGACATACCCATTTAAGTATTTTGTTAGGGGTAACCACGTAGGCGGCTTTAGTATTGAATTTCCCCTCTAAGTCATCCTACTATCTATCTATCTATCTATCTGTCTATCTATCATCTACTAGCTATCTATCTATCTATCTATCTATTGTCATCTATTTTTTCTTCTCTCTATCTATTTATCTCTCTTCATCGTATCCTATTTATCTCTCTATTTATCTCTCTAACTATAAAAGATTTAGTTAAGGCCATGTCCCCATTTTATGTCATATTACACGTGTATGGTGTTGGATTGTGGTGCAGCAGTTAACATAAAATATGTTTTCCCGGTGGTTTCCCCTTACAGTCACACCCATTTTCAAAAAGCCAACACCCCCAATGTTGCTGTGGTGGCTACGCGCTCTCTCTATTAATCCTTATACCCTCTGGAACACTAGCCTAATGAATCCTACCCTTAACTATAACGGTTGGCATATATATATATATAATATATATATATATATATATATATATATTATATATTATAATATATCATATATAAAACCAAAGCACAACAGCAACTTTTAATATCACTTTTCCTTGTTCACTCACGTATCTTTTCGGTGCAAAGCATGTTTTGTATGTAAGGTGCCAAGCTCACCACCCACTTATATAAAACTGCACTCATTATATTAGAAGAATTTTTATATTGCTTTTTCTCTAACAAAACAACCCACATAATGGCAACGCCATTCGGGTTTTTTCTCCCTTTGTCAAGCCTGTAGTTGATAAAGATCATTGCCACAATAACAAACACACTACATTTATTTTACTACCATAATAATATCGAAACCCTAATCGCGGTGATACCAATGCTCCCAGGTACTAGTCCTTTAATACCACCCCTTTGTTTTTAAGTTCTAGTTACCTTGTTCCCTACCCTTAAGGGCATGGGACTGATTCCCAACCACTAAATTTCACAACTGTGTTATGAATGTCCCTGCTCTCCAATGCTTAGGACTCGTACACCTGCGAACTTGTGGGTCCCGCGACCCGATGCCAATGTGTACAAATGGTTTGGTCTTGATATCGCCTGTGTGGTGAGGTGCCTTTATCGCCTGAAACGGTAAGTTTTCGAAGATCCGCCACAGGCGGTCGTTCAACGAATCCCCAAACAAAATTGACCGTTTCAGCCGATAAAGCCCTACCCAACCTGTGCTGATTCGGCCGGAACGTTTGTTCGACACATCGTGCCGTTGCGGTGTCTGGACCCCGCGATCGCACGTGTGTATGAGCCTTTAGAACCGTGAAGGTTGGATGTGTTGTAAGTGCCTTGAGGATTTTTTTGGTCGAATTACGAGATTTTATCTTCTGTATGGTCCTCCCTAACGTATAAGTAAACCGCACGGGCAGACCCTCATAGATGGCAAAATGGATTACACGATCATCCCCTTTAAGGTGAAATTACGAACAAACAGCTAACACATGGCTTCCATTAGACAACACAGGAAATAAATATGATATGATATACCCTGTCTGACTGTGTAGTGTAATTTGTACATCCCGTTACTTAAAAGAACTTTTCCTTAAAGGGGATGTATACTTGTCAATACCACTTTGTATTTATTTATGTGTAAGTGGAGGCTCTGGTGATGCGTTGGTTAACAGTGTGGTTCAGGAATGTACCAATATCATATTATATAAATATGATTTCTAATCTTCATAGAGATTGCATTGAGAATTTAATGTGTGGGGGGTATTTGATATTACTATAGAAAGGTGGTAATATTTGTGTTACTATCTGCACTATTACCATTTAAATGACCCATCATAAATGTACCTTAAGTATAGCACTGACTTTTTATGAGTTACAACGAAAATATCACAAAATACATAAGTTACCTTACAGAGCTTACAATGGAATGGTCAAATTGGAGGTTAAACCACACCCGCTTCTGTGGTCTTCCCTGTGAAAGGAATTGGAATCCAAAAAGTTTTCTTTCTGCTACCCAGGACATGATTGTAACTTGTATGGCATATACACACAGGTTGGGGGGGGCCTCATAATACCAACTGCCACCTGCAGTGTATATGAGTATTAGACAAAGCAAGACATCCCCTGCTCTCTTTGCTAGGGAGAGAGAAGTGAAAGTAGATTGTGGTGTGTGCTTTGCAGAGATATTTAGAATGCACACAAGATCCTGTGTATAAGATCCTGTTACCACCTGTTGGGAGGACAGATATATGGACAACATTTTACCTATTGTATACAACTCTGAGTACCAATGATCAGTGTCTACACACTTACACAGACACACATATACCGTCTGTCATATCAAATGGTGGCACTATAGAAAGACGGGACACGCCCTGATTACTCACATTTATGTGGGGAACCGGTTTAGTGTGCACTGTCTGCTTGTCCAGACACACCAAGTAACCCACTGTGTGCCATGCTATCCATATCATTCCATAAAGCAGTGATCTGGTACAAATTGGTGGCAGCGGTGCTGGTAATACCATTTATTTCTCCCTGTTTTCTTTGTATTTTGTTTCTCTGTATTAACCAAGAAGGTGCTACTTGTAGCTACGGATGTCTAATTGGGAATTTAATCTGCAGTACAAGGACAGGAGGATTTAAATCATAATGGAGCAAAGAGTTAAAATTCAGTCAGTTAGGAAACACGCATATGAACACAATTGGTATTAAGACCTTTCGCGATAAGGGCTTGCAGTGTATATATCCAATTGTATAATCCAGTAGGCTTCCCTACGTAGTAATAATGTTTCTTCTCTATTGCCCCCCCTCTTTTTGGCTTGGGTACTTGTTCGTTTCTGTACCTCGCAGTTCACATACCCGATGTCCTAACTGACTGATTTAACTCTTTGCTTCCATTATGTATAATATGCCACTTTTAACTGAATTTTAATGGTTTGTTTTTAGTATGTACAGTATGCACTTTAATTCTGTAATTTTGCACATTTCATCATAGTAAGTTGTGTTTATTATAACTAAGATGTAATTTATCTTATTACCCTAAGATGTAATTAACTTAGGTTTTTATGTATTGGATATGGAGATTTTCTGTTTTTATTCCATCTAGCAAGTAACTGAGTTGGAATTATCTTTTATGTTTTTTGATATCTCATGTTTTTGACAACCTAGGGGTGGCATAGGGGAGGATCTGTGATCTGAGGTCATATCCTTTTGGTTATTCATTAAGTTTCTGTTGTGTCTTGAGAAAGGGGTCCTGCTGACACCGAAACGTCGATTAATAAATCTTTTCATGTATTAAGACTGGTGGGCGGTGGATATGAAAGCCATATGTTGTATGGCGGTTTTTGGCAGCATGACCACTACGCACCCAGCATGAAGGATTGCCCACATGGTGTGGCGACGTTCCTACTTGTTATAATGTATAGGCTCGGCCAATATATAAGTGGTGCAGGACACCCCTGATTACTGCATAGTTGTGTGGGGAACCTGTTTTATGTGTCACTGTCCTGCTTGAAACTCGAAAGTAGTTTCCGATCGTATTTTCAAAGATTATTAAATGTTTTGAGGCTATTTTCGAGGTAAATCGAAAATAGCCTTGAACGTTCGTAACCATCAAAATGCCTCTGGAGTCCTGAAAAGTATGTTCCACTCTCGGATATCAGAACTAAAACTGGTAAGTTTCGGACATCTCTATCTCTGATATCCAATTCACCAGGGGGCATTTATAAAGGTTTGTTAAAATTTTCGCCTTCTTTGACGCAGCGTTTTTCGCCTAATTTGGCCTTTTCACTATTTAAAAGCAGTGATACCATGGCGAAGGTCATACATAAACATTTGCTTTGGCCATACATCGCTGTGGTTACCCGCTCAAGCATATTATAAAATGGCGAAAGAGTATTTTTTGCGTTAAGTTCAGCCATTCCAATTCGCCAAGTCTGAGGTGGTGAAAACGCATTATGTGGACATTTATTAAGCCTCTGCAATGGGTCCCTTGGAGGTGTCCAGAACTTTGTGGATTGTTCTCAATACCAATAATTACTCAGGGAGTGTAGACTATTTTCCATCATTTACTGTAATACATCTGAGATTTCGCTTTTTTTAAGGTAAATTTTTCGCTTTTTAAAGATCTTTTTTTTAAGGTTCCGATTTTCTTTATTTACCATAAAGTCAAATGGGTCTGAGGGACATATTATAAAGGGGCATTATTTTTTGCTTTTTTCCCCATCAGCCTTTACCATAATTTTTTAAAACTTTCAACTTTTCCTTTTATACAATTTTAAAAAGGCGAATTTTCACATCAAAAGAGAAAATTATGTAGCAAAAAGTATCACTAATAATGCTGAAAAAGCTCAGCACTATGATGGTAAATAGGTAATACTCACTGGTGGTTTTTCAAGTAGTATTAAATTGGTTAATATACACTGAACACCTATCTTTGTTATTTAAAAAATAGCCTACCCATTTGGTTTTTTTTTTCAGACAAAGATATAAATAGTGTAAAATCAAAAGACAATTTTCTCTATTTTATTAATAGGATGATAAAGTGTAAACCACAAAAGGCGAATTTTCTCTCTGTTTGATAGGATGAGGTGAACTGAAAAAGGCAAATTTTCTCTATTTTATTAATAGGACAAATTTTTTAGTATTGCTTTTTCATCAAATCAATTCCATTAATATGGGACATACCATAGTGCTGTGTAAGAAATAGTCATGTTAATGGAACATTCCAGAAGTAATGATGTTTGGCGAAATTCTGTAAAACTGCAAAAAATGCAACAAAAGGAGAAATGAGGCAAAAAGGTAAAATTCACCTATTTATAAATAGCTTTAAATAAAAAAGTGACAAAAATAGCTCTGAAATTACCTAGAGAGCAATCTCTCTTTTCGCAGTGATACACACTTACGCTGAATAAGGAAAGCTATCGCCCTCATCGCCTCAGCGATACTTTTCAGCAAAGGCAAAATGTATAAATAAGCAAAAAAACACTATTTGTCATTGCGATGTCCTGCGATAGTGAAATGGCAAAGTAGCGATCCTTTATAAATATGCCCCCTAGTATTTAGTTGTGATGTGATTTAGACTTACAATGAAGTGTAAACATTACCAAACTAAGAGAGATCATTGTATCCTATGTATATTTTATCTTTCACTGTGGCAAGTAGATGAAACTTTACATACAAATCTAGGGAGAAATTTACTTCTATCCCTTCCTATTGGTTAAAATGGGAGATTTTATTTTATAGGGTTTTGTTATAGTGAAGGTGGGATTGTGTTAATAAAGTGCGAAATAATAGAATAATTAATTACTAGTCAGTGACTACTCTCCTAGTCTTAGTTCCATAATAACTGAGGCTAAAAAAAGACAGACACATCTAGTCTGTTACCTTACCACGATGCCTGATAACAGTAATGTTATTAAAAACACGTTTTCTGTACAAAGCACCCTACTCTATTTCATCATATCATAGAGGATCCTGTACTCACACAGTAACCTGTACGCTATATGGGCCCTGCACACAGCTTTCTGTTATTAGTTCTTCTGTTCAGCACCTTGAAAGCTCTACTGTAAAATTAACACTGAACACATACACAGGGAAATGTTTAACCAACACCAAAAAATAATGAGGGAGGTCCACCTGAAAGTGATAACTGGAAATTTGTTCCATAAGAACAAAGTAAAAACAGTGGCAATGTTTCGGGCCCACACTTTCTCAAGCCTAAATTCAAGTGACTAACACACTTTTATAACCACATTTTTGTTTTTTTACTTTGTTCGTATGGAATCAATTTTTTCAGTTATCACTTTCAGCTCAACGTCTAGATCTCCCTCGTTATTTTTTGGAGTTTATATGAATATGGAGGGCTGGGGCAGTGAGCCCATACAGGGAGTGCCAGTACCACATGGACGGTTGGTACGCTTTGAATTTTGGACGGGAAATGTTTCCCATGCAATGCAGAAAAAGTGATTGTTTGGAGAACCTATGCATACCCAGTTTGTGTCTGGTTTTAGGCCTAGGAGGCTGGCTCTAATGGGACATAAGGACTTGGAAATATAGTTCTCATATACAATCATTATTATGTGTGAACACAATTACCAGCAGCAGTGAATATCTGTAATATTTTGTATAAGGATTTCTTCATGGAGATCCACGCTCTCTTTATCTCTACAAAAATAATAGTATCTATGGGCATGATAGTAATGTTATGTGTATAATTATTACGATGTATATGAGAATTAAGATACTATATGTAGCACTTTAGTATCAGAGATGGTATATGTAATCACAGGTAATCAATAAATTATTGTTTGGGGCATTGGTTTAAGACTCTGGTGCTTTATAATAGTCGGATTGCTGATCACAGATCTGTTTCTTTCTAGCACTGGCTCTATCCAGGTGAAGTTTTGGTGTACAGTAACTCTTTTCTTAATTCCACGTAACGATCCAATTTGAACTTAGAGTAATTGAAATTGAACAATTCAATTAAGGGGCTTGGAAAGCAGGTACAAAATTCGAGGGTTACCGAATGATCTTTTCGAGGGTTACTGAAAATGAACCATAAATACGAGGTTACCTAAACCAAACAAAAAATTTGAGGGTTACTGGAAGTCGAAGGCTAACATTCAGGGTTAGTGAACAATACTTCTAGGGTTAATGAAATGATCCATACAGCGAGGATTACCGAAAACGAATGATACTTTCGAGGGTTACATTTTAAGTTAGCAGAACAGCTTGTGAATTCGTAATTACCCATTTTTTCGATAATTATTGAAATACAGCCGCAAGTCCAAAAAATTAATAGTTCGAGTTTATCCGAACTCATACATTTTGTCTCAACTCAGGTTCGAGTTCGGTTTTTATGTCCATCACTACCTACAAGTGACCAGTTTTTTGTTTTTAAGGGTGGAGATGCCCTTTATGGGTGGCAAATAGATGTATGAATCTATTAGTGTCTGCTCCTACTGTATATGATGATATGGATCTGAGGGTGCGGAAGATATTGATGTGTTGTACAAGTCTCTCGAATTCCCCCAAAATACAGGGGCCTGAGTTGTTTACTGATTTATTTGCCAATCTTGAAAAGCATTGTCCATTTTATTTCAGCAGCCAGGAGAGACTGAGAACAGGAGAGATATGGCAAGGCAAGGGCAAGGCTGGCAGCAGCATTCTGTACTAACTGTAGTGGCAGCAGCATTCTGTACTAATTGAGGTCCAAGCAGGAGGCCGGATCGGATCACCCGCGGGAGAAGGCTGTGTAATAGAAATGTGGGGATTTTTTTAAAAAGAATTATGCCAGCGGTAACTTTACCTTACCCCTAAAGTTCATTTGGGGTGGAAATTCCCTTTAATATTTCTGTCCTACAATCATATGATCAGACATCAACCAATCATAGGGACATATTCATAAAGGTGCGGTATCGCTTTTAGCGGTAAGATGCCTTAACAATCGTTTACCGATCGTAACTGATCGTTAATTTCCGATTGTTAATTTCTGATTCGATAACAATCGTAATTGATATAAAACTTATAGAAATCTGAAAAGAGATCCTACAATGAATATTTGAAAGAACTGAAGAACGGATAGGAAAAGCAAAGAGAAAGGGATTTGTTACAGGATGTAGAAGAAAATTTATTATAAACATACTTCAAATTTAGTTATCTTCTATACCTTACCTAAATTGCATAAACATGCTACCCTACTGCCAGGTCACCCTATTATCTCGGGTGTGGGAATCCGACAGCTAATTTATCTACTTATGTTATTTTTTTTTCTGAAACCTATTGATGAATTTAATCCCGTCCTACCGTAACATACTATGGATATTTTAAACATTTTAAAAGATGTGGAGTGGAAAAAAAGTTATATTTTTGTCCACTCTAAACATCACATCCCTATACACTGTGATACCACAGAGTAAAAGTGGAAGCAATGAAATACTTCCTGAATAAACAATGGGAAGAAGGTAGATAATTTTTTTTAAGCGAATGTACTTCTTTACTTTTTTACTTAACAGGAATAAACTTTTAATTTGATTGGATTTCTGTGTCCAATAAATGATGGCACTGCAATGGGCACTTCGCTACCCCAAACTATATGTTGGCAAATAGGAAGGAGAAACGACCAATTATTGAAACTGGTAAACTGTGGCGATGGTTCATAGCCGATTCATTGTAAATGGATGGTTTCAAGGAGGCACTAGAGAATTTTTATATGGATCTAAATAAGATGTCTGAGAATTTAAAATTTGTCAGCAACATAAATGAGAAAAGTGATTAAGTTTTAGATCTAGAAATATGGTGATCAGTAAAACTTATTTTTATATATATAAAAGATGGGCACACGATCGGGACATCGCACCTGTCAACTGAGGAGCCGCTAGTAGAGCACCGGTAGGTAAGTGTTGCAGTGTTCCCCGGGCATTTTATTATTCACACGCGAGGCAGGAATAAGCTTTTTCACCTCCCTGTGAATTTTATTCAGCTGCATTCCACTTAAAAAGTGAATTTAGTATCCCTTTAAGATATATAGTCCAACACAATAGAGAGCTTTCATGTAGAATAAAGAACATAGAGAAATTCCAAAAAAGTACTTAAAAGGGGCAAGTCCAAGCCCTAAACGGTAATAGTTTAAAATCTGAATATTAAGTCTAACCTGAAAATCCTGCACATGTCCTGTTGCCCCTGTTTCTGCTTCCTGGTTCTTCCAGTTTGTAACTGTCAGTTATGGATTAGACATTAATCTCCTGTCTGCCTCCTCTGAGCATGTCCAGGCTCAGTACAGGTTTCTAAATTGCTCATTTTCCATGAGGCATCCAACATACAGCCATACAGTAATGATTCATAGGACAAATTATGATATTCAACATCTAAAGATGTTCTTATGGGTGGAGTTGTCCTTTAATGATTAATAACAAAGTAACTATTCTGAACTGTATAAACATTTTAATGCGTTATATAATGCTTCTTTTAAATCTATGTGGTGTCGTATTGAAAAAAGATATGGACTTTGCTATAAAGAGGAAATATGAACAGTAAACCTGCTCCATTAGAACAAAGACTCATATTGTGGAATACAATACGCTATATCCCAAGGATATTGCATATTGTATTCACCGTGGGCAGCACGGTGGCTCAGTGGTTTGCACTGATCCTTGCAGCGCTGAGGTCCTGAGTTCAATTCCACCCTGGACACATCTGCAGGAGTTTGTATGTTATCCCTGTGCTTGTGGGTTTCCTCCGGGCACTTCGGTTTCCCCCACAATCATAAAAGACATAGTGATGCCTGATTGAATGTATACAAGTAATTGAAAGCGCTACGGAAGATGTTAGTGCTATATAATCACACAATAATAATAATAATATAAAAAGGATTAAAAGAAATTGTAGATCTGAGCCCGTTCCTTTAATTCAGGGTTGTTAAACTCAATCACACTAGGGGCCAAAATCAAAAAGACAGGCTAGAACAACAAGATGTAACCCTTTGCCAGTATATTTGTGTAGCCACTAGGTGGCAGTTCCCTTTTAGCTTTTAGTACATGGTTTTGAGACATTAATATCATGTGTTTGGACATGTATTTTTCTTTCTTCTTTTATACTATGAGCATGTTTGCACTCCACACCTGTAAACTACCAAGTCCAGTACACCTATGGACTCAAACAGTAAAAGTATGTGGGAGTTATCTTAATTGTCACTTGTCTTTGTATCTTTATATTCAGTGCACTGTTGTGTTTCACTTACACTTGGCAAAGGACCATTCCGGTCCGAAACATGTAGTGGGATTTAACTGCTATCGCACACAATTCCAATCCGGATTGTGACTGTCAGTTCTACTACCTATTCACATTGACTATTGCTAGTCACTTAGGAGGCGCTATAGATAAAAGGGTTGGTAGATATTATATTACATGCAATGTTTCATGCTCAAGTGGTGCAGCGGTGAATGGGATCATTAGTTTTACGTCCGATAACCTTCTGTTTGGTCATCGCTAATATTATCAATTAACAGTTTTGTCTATTTTAAATCAAATTAACCAGTGTTTGGTCTGTTTTACAGTCAGCCCGGGTTCTTCTGTAAGTCTTTTAAATGTTTTATCATTTACATTACAAGCAGTTAATATGTGGTGCAATTTGATTTTGTCTGTTTCTCTAATTTTTAATAGAATCCTTGGTGGCATTTTTTATAAATGGGCTGTATTTACTGAGCATCCTACATATCTTTTATGTGTAAACAGGGCCTTGAGATGCTACACAAAAATAGGAATGCTAACCCATTTGGAAACTGCTTCAGGTTTAAAATCTTTTTTGTGGGGATTGTGACATTCCCAGAATTCTGGGAATATTAAAGGGCGCTTTGCAGATGACAGGTCTTAAACAAAGGATACATTGGAATTTGTAATGTAATGGATGTACAAATGACCTACTGCATTTTGATAATGGGGAACACTTTGGACCAATTGCTATTGGTTTATTTTCCCTAAAGTGTCTTATGAGTTGAAATCAATTGCATTGAAATAAAAACTATCAATGCCATTGCAATTGGAATTGCCATCATCAGTGTCTAACAGAGTCTCATTCACGTTCCAGTAAACCAGATATTGAACAGGTGTGGCAATAGATATTGTGTTTCCTTCGTATCATAATGACCAGGACCCTGAATTGCAAATAATGACAAAGAAAGAAAAATTGTTCTGAAAGGTCATGTTTGTAATAGTTTGTATATTTTTGTATACTGTATATTGTTATATTGGAGGTAAATATTGGGAAACTTTGTTTTATTATTCCAAAGAATTACTTTTTATATAAAAGTTCATACCACAATGAAGCGGTTTGAAGGAATTTCCCACAAGCACTGCTCTGGTTGAACTGATATTGGTTAGGGATTATTTAGAAATGCTAATAAATCATTGACTTAGCTATTTCTCTGCCCTGTATTCTTGAAAATGAGAAAGCTAGCTTATAATTTAAAACAATCAGGTACAATACAATGTGCTGTGTGTCTTTTTTAACCTTCTGGTTCTCCTCCTGCATTTTGTGGTGAGGTCACTTCAGGGGTGAAACTGCAGGGGCCCATGACCCCTCCCCCCCACACACCCCTTTTCTCTCCCAGCAGTATTTTAAAACAGTTGTCACATGCACCTTTTTAGTAAACTACACGCAATCAGCTGTTTAAAACTGATGATCGCAGTACTAGTTGGGGAGACTGCCGGGCCCTCCCACTGTCGCTGTAGTTATTCCACTGGTTGACTTGTTAATTGGCAAATGCTGGCTAGACATTTAATAGGTTTCACGTTCAATCAAATAGTTATATATATTGCTAGAGATTCCTGTACAGGAAACTCTGGTTCTCCTACCCCAGATAAACACTGGGAGGATGCAAAACAGCAACCTCTCAGTTAAAAACATGTAAGTATAGCATCACCTGTATCTACCAATAAATGAATTGGCTAATATAAAATGTCATATAGCCTTTATAATATATAATAAATGTATTCAATCCACATAGACAGGATTATTTTTATGTGCTTATTAGGATTGTTGTTTAAGGACTTTTATAGTAATTTTAAAGGAGAACTAAACCCAATTTTTTATACTCCGATCTGAAACACAACCCCCCTAAAAACACCAATAACTATAAAAATCCCACTTATAAATTGTTAAAGTAAATCAAAGCCTGTTAAGAACTGATAAAGTAACGTGTGTATGGGCAGTGTCACCACACCTCCTGACCTCAGTCACATGCTTCCTTGCTTTATCTGTCCTGTAAAAGGATTGGCTAAGATTATTAATGGGTGTGACCAACTGTAACAAGTTTGTGCCATAGCTAAGGACTGAGCATGTGCAGAACATAATGGTCGTTGACCAAACTGTCTGATACTAGAATGCTGTGAAGTAAAAGCACAACCCATATGTTAATTAGGTAAATTTCCCAGTGCCCGTATCAAAATGAAGTAAGACACAGATTACTGGTTTATATCAAGGTGTCCTGACTTCTGGTTCAGTTTTGTTCTGTGGCTTTAGTTGTCCTTTAAGATATATAGATTTATTGTATTGTACTTATTTATATTTAGTTCTGGTCTCTGAGGAATGAATACACTTATTTATATGTTAATTAAAGGTCTATATGAATTAATATATGGTAAATACAGGTTTGACGTTCAAATCGTTAGTCCATCAAATGTCTACAGACAAACTAAAACTAACGTTCCCATGGCATTACTGGCTTGGCCCATTCATTTGGCATTTTGGTTGATGCCAATCGCGCATATGGTTGGGTGGTTTTCTGACATTGCTCGAAGGTCACGGGAATGTCGGAAGTAAGTTCCTAGTGTATGGTAGCCCCTACAGTATCCATCTAGGAACCAATTTTATTTCTCACATAATACACAGCAGACAGATTTCCATTATACCGATTTCTAAATTAAACAAAAGAATGTTGCTATTGCAGGGTGTTAGATTTATTTCTGTATGCCTAACATAGGACTTCAGAAGATTATCTATTTTAAGAATCTTAAACGTTTAACTTTCTCATATGGAATTTATGTGATTTAGACATGACACTATTTCACATTCTCAGGTCATTCTTCTTAAGGAGAACTGTGGTCCCAAAACAAGTTGGTCTAGTAAGAAAGGCAAGAATATTACCTGTAAAACGAGTCCTAAACCACCTCTCTAGCATACACCGTTCTCATTCTATCATCAAAAGAAGTAACAAATAGTTAAGGGGCTGGATGGCTCCACAGTCCTGCCAAATCCCATGATCCCACCCCTGTCGCCGACAAATGCATTCTCTATTATGCACATTCTCAGCTCTGTCTATAAGGGCAAGCATGCTCATGTAATTACAAGAGGCAGCATTGGAAGAGGGAATTTCCCATCATGCAATTCACATGATTTGCATGAACACTGTGTCCATTCCAGTTATAGCAAAATGCACCTAGCAGAATAGTTCAATTGGATATCTAAGATAACTATTGTTTCAGTATATGTCCTTTATACACTGTTACCTTTAAAGAATGTACAGAAAGTGCTTGCAATAAACTTTGATTTTTTTTTTTCTGCATTTGAAAGGTCTTTTTACTTATGTGCGTCGCCAGGGAATGCGGCAACGAAAGAGTTACTATGTTACATAACATAGTAACTCTTTCGTTGCCGCCATTCCGTGGATTATCCAATCACTCATTTTCTGTATAATGCGGTATCCAAGTTGGTTTTTCCTGGCTATGCCAAGCTGGGTCTAGGATTTCTAACCTGCAGCCCCCAGATTTTTGAAAACTACAACGCCCAGCATTCCCTCCATGCAGAAGAAACCAAGGAATACTGGGCTTGTAGTTTTCCAACATCTGGAGGGCCACAGGTGTGACATCCTCTGCTGGGCACTAGAGCAATAAATTGTTAGTGGATATATATTTAGTTATCAATCATCTCATAATTGGGGACACTTATATTAAAGTAAGTAACAGGGCTGCGTTGGGCCCCCCGGGTTAATTACCAAGGGTCACTGATTTATTTATACTCTGCAGTGGATTCTGAACACCACAGGGGGCCTTGAAAACACGCATGATTTCAATGTTTCATGTCCAACCCCCTAAACTGCCCTATGCTGTTTGAGAGTGCTGTCAGTGAATGGTGAACTAGTAGTGGCAAACTGCATATTTATTAGGCTTCTCACATTTTTTGGCAGACTATTTGATAAAGTAAAGCCAACTAAGGACTAAGGTTCTGCAAAACAAAAAACAAAAATCGATTTTTTATCATTAATCAACAGGTATGTGCTGTTGAGGACTGCTACACAATGGCCCTATTTTATAAAAATCGTTATCGTTAATCGTAAAATACCGATCGGTTCGTAAAATAACGACTCGGGTTTTTACCGATACGACCGTTATTTACCGATAACCGTTATTTACTCGATATCGTTAAATACCTGTCGTTAAACGTTAAGTTACCGTTCGTTATTTACCGATAACTGGTCGTTATTTACCGATAACGACCGTTATCGTAAATAACACCGTTATCTGGTAACTCACGGTCGTTATCGGTAAATAACGACCGGTATTTAACGATATCGGTAAAAAAATAACGGTCGTTATCAGTAAATAATGGTCGTTATCGGTAAAAACCCGGTCGTTATTTTAAACGATAACGATCGGTATTTTACGATAACGATTTTTTACTCAATAGGGCCCAATGACACTATAAACCTAGATAGGGCAAAGATTATTTCAGTGCTGTAGTCCAACTAATTACCAGCCACTTATCTGCAAATCTCTAACCTAATACAAAGGCAAAGACCTGCTAGTTTACTGCTGATTACAAACTGAGCTGCTTCTTGAAGGTTCATGAAGTTTTAAGTGTCTCTATAACAACACCCTCAAAATCTGATTGGTCCAAACACAATCTTAAACATCTGATTGGCTTGTATTTGACCAATCATATGTGTGGGGGTGTGCCAAGGAGACGTATAAAAAACAGCCAGAGGCCTTTAGCAAGCCTAGTTTCCTGTTTTAGTAGCAAGCTGCTAGTTTGTGTGGCAAGCATAGCAAAGCATATCAGATTTCTGGTGCCTAACTGAGCTTTTCTAATGCATTAGTTTTGGTGCCTGGTAGTGGGTAGTTGCAGTGTGCTGGCTCTCTGTTTTTGCTCTCATCTCATAATGATTGTTTGGTGTGCTTAAGTATAAAAAAAAAAAAAAGTTTTCATGAGTTCTCTAAAGTTCTCTCAGAATTTATTGCCATGCCTGATCAAATTCACTGGCTTTGAACAAAGTGTATTGTTGGTGAGTTGGAATTAATCTATCACATTTACCCTAAAGCCACTACTCCTCTCAATAGCAGAGGGCAGTCAGGGAATGGTTGGGTGGGTTGTATTTGAATTTTTGACTATAGAGAGCAAAGCACAGTGTAATCCAGGTAAAACAAAACAAACACTGTAGTCCAGTCCGAGTTAGAATGATACAGTATATAAAAATCATTTACAATAATGCAGCCCTGCTAATACAATGATCTGGTCTGTCAGCGCCTCTGTACAATACAAGGTTTGTTATCCACATATACTTTCATTAGCTTTTATACATGTGTGGAGGAGATTGGATAAAAAGTTTTCTTTGGATTCACCGAGTTTCTGAGAGTTTATTGAAGATTATTGGCTTTATTAAGGGCATGTTCCACCCCAAACTCTATTCCCCCCACTACTGGCCCCACTCTGTGTGTAATAAAATCCTACCTTACACTCCCAGATCCAAATGGGTACTGTAGAGATTCTTCGAACTTCTCCTTGATTTGCAGTACACACGGTATCCTGCTTACTATACACGTGTGATCGCAGTCGGGCGATAATCTTGCCGTGAATGGGCACTTTATCGTGCAAAACGGCCGCTCGTTTGGAGATCCGTTGATGGATGGGATAAGTATAGTTTAATAGTATTGAGGTTTTTAAAAGTTTTGAATTTGGACACTATAGTTGCCCTTTAAACACATCGCACGCATTCCCGCAACAACCATTACACAACGCAGATCCATCCACGCACTAAAGAAACCGATGATAGCCTGCACATCCCATAACAGTTGTTAAGCATGAAACTGTTACCCATGTAATTCACAACAGTCTAATTGTCCTTACCCCTGCAAAGCTTTTCTGAAGCTTTAAATATAAAAAAAATCAAAAAACATACTTAAAATCGCCTTATAAAGTCCATACTTGGGCGCCGCCATCTGGATTCCCCCTTCCTGTTTCTGCTCAAGAAACTACAATCCCAGCATGCAATTTCCTGATGCTGGTGACATCCAACATTTTCTATTGGCCTCGGCACTACAGGGAGGGATGCGGAGGCGTGGCCTAACAAACAGCCCGCCTCTGTTAGAGAGGAGGCGGATCGGTTAATACAAACTACCTTTATGAATGGATTTTTTTGTATATTATAACACATTGTTAAAAATAATAATTGTTGAAAATACTTTATATTTAATTACATTTTAATTATTATATATGTAATATAACGCTGTTGTTAATGTCGTTATATGTGCATATTGGGTGCTGTGAGTGTGTGGGAATGTCGTTATATGTGCGATTGGTGCTGTGATTGTGTGTGAATGTCATTCTAAGGCATAAATGTGTGCGGATGCGTTGCAAATGTCGTTCTATGTGCGTGAATGCGTTGCTGATGCGTACAAATATCGTTTTAATTGCGTAATGGCGTTGTGCGTGAATGGGTTGGATGCGTTGCGAATGTCGTTTTAAAAGGGCAACTATAGTGTCCAAATTCAAACTTTTAAAAACCTCATACTATTAAACTATACTTCATCCCATCATCAACGGATCTCCAAACGAGCGGCCTGTTTGCATAAAGTGCCCTTCACGACACGATTATCGCCACCTGCGATCACAGTGTGTATAGTAAGCAGATACGCGTGTACTGGCAAATCAAGGACGAAAGTTTCGAAGACATCTCTACCAGTACCCTTTGGATCTGGGATTTAAGGTAAGGATTTTATACACAGATGGGGCCATAGTTGGGGGAATTATAGTTTGGGGGTGGACATGCCCTTTAATAAAGCCATTATCTTCATAAACTCTCAGAACTCGTAATCAAAGAAAACCTTTTATCCCATCTCTCCACACACATGTAAAGCCATAAATGAAAGTTATATGGTAACAAACCTGTATTGTACAGAGCCTGACAGAAAACAATTCATGTAATTAGCAGGGCTGCATTATTGTAAACTGATTTATACTGTGTCATTCTAACTCAGACTGGCTATGGTGTTTTACCTGATTAACCTGTGGCTCTCTATATGTTTTCAAAATACAACCCCACCATTCCCTGACTGCCCTCTGCTATTAGAGAGTATCTTTAGGGTAAATGGTGATAGATTAATTAACTACACCAACAATAACTTTGTCAAAGCCAGTGAATTGATCAGGCATGGCAACTAAATTCTGAGAGAACTTTATGAAAACTTTTTTTTTATACATTAAGCACACAAACAAATCATGTTATGTAGATGGAGGCAAAACAGAGAGCAACCACACTGCAACTACACAGGCCCAACACTAAGCATTTAGAAAGCTCAGTTAGGCACAGACATCTGTACTATATGCTTGCAGAACAAACTAGCAGCTCTGCTACTAAAACAGAACCTAGACTTGCTGAGGCCTTGTCTGTTTTATGCAACTGTCTCCTTGGCACACCCCCAAAATAATGATTGATCAATAATAACAAGAGCCAATCACGATTTAGATTTGTTTTGGATCAATCAGATTTTCGAGGGTGTGTTTATGAGACACTTTTAAAACTTCATGAACTCCTCAGCGCAGCTGCAGTTTGTATCAGCAGTCAAACTAGCAGGTCTTGCCTTGTATTTAGGTTAGGAGTATTTGCAGTAAGTGGATGGTATATAGTTGGACTACGCAATGAATAATCGTTTTGCTCCTAGCGTTTATATGTGTCATGGTAGGGCAGTCCATAAAAAGCACATACGTTGATATAAGATAAAAATAAATTTTGTTTGCCGAACTTAGTTTTGCTGTACTTTAATCAATAGTCTGGCCAAATGATTCCGTCGAGTAAGCCTCTAATAACTGTAGTTGAATTACTAGTCCACCTTCCTCTACAAGCATCTCTCAAACAGCATAGGGCATTAGGGGTGTACATGAAATCAATGCTTCAGGCTGTCAGTTAATTACAACCTGATTGTATTTATACTGCAGTGATTCTGACAGCCTTGATGCATGATTTCATGTACAACCCCTAACTTCCCTATGCTGTTTGAGAGTGCTTGTCAGGGAATGGTGGAACTAGTAGTGCAACTGCATATTTATTAGGCTTGCTCACAATTTTGCAGACTATTTGATTAAAGTAAAGCAAACTAAGGTTCTGCAAACAAAAATCAATTTTTATCATTTATATCAACATGTATGTGCTGTTTAAAGACTGCTACACAATGAAACTATAAACCTAGGAGCAAAAGATTATTCGTTGCTGTAGTCCAACTAAATTACCAGCCACTTACTTGCAAATCTCTAACCAAAATACAAAGGCAAGACCTGCTAGTTTGACTGCTGATTACAAACTGAGCTGCTCTGTTCATGAAGTTTTATAGTGTTTCATAAACACACCCTCAAAATCTGATTGGTCCAAAACAAATCTTAAATCTGATTGGCTCTTGTATTATTGACCAATCATATGTTGGGGGTGTGCCAAGGAGACAGTATAAAACAGCCAGAGGCCTTCAGCTAGTCCTAGTTCTGTTTTAGTAGCAGAGCTGCTAGTTTGTTCTGCAAGCATAGCAACTATCAGATCTCTGGTGCCTAACTGAGCTTTCTAAATGCATTAGTTTTGGTGCCTGGTAGTTGCAGTGTGGCTGCTCTCTGTTTTGCTCCATCTCATAAATGATTGTTTGGTGCTTAATGTAGAAAAAAAAAAGTTTTCATAAAGTTCTCTCAGAATTTAGTTGCCATGCCTGATCAAATTCACTGGCTTTGATCAAAGTTATTGTTGGTGTAGTTGAATTACATCTATCACCATTTACCCTAAAGATACTCTCTAATAGCAGAGGGCAGTCAGGGAATGGTTGGGGTTGTATTTTGAAAACATATAGAGAGCCACAGGTTAATCAGGTAAAACACCTGTAGCCAGTCTGAGTTAGAATGATCACAGTATAAAATCAATTTACAATAATGCAGCCCTGCTAATTACATGAATCTGTCTGTCAGGCTCTGTACAATACAAGGTTTGTTACCATATAACTTTCATTTATGGCTTTTACATGTGTGTGGAGAGAGATGGGATAAAAAGTTTTTTCTTTGATTACCGAGTTTCTGAGAGTTTATTGAAGATTAATTGACTTTATTAAAGGGCATGTCCACCCCCAAAACTATAATTCCCCCCACTACTGGCCCCACTCTGTAGTGTAATAAAATCCTTACCTTACATCCCAGATCCAAATGGGTACTGGTAGAGATGTCTTCGAACTTTCTCCTTGATTTGCCAGTACACGCGTATCCTGCTTACTATACACACGTGTGATCGCAGGTCGGCGATAATCGTGCCGTGAATGGGCACTTTATCGGGCAAAACTGCCGCTCGTTTGGAGATCCGTTGATGGATGGGATGAAGTATAGTTTAATAGTATGGGGTTTTTAAAAGTTTGAATTTGGACACTATAGTTGCCCTTTAAAACGACATTCGCACGCATCCGCAACGCCATTCACGCACTTAGAATGACATTCACACACACTCACAGCACCAATCACGCACATATAACGACATTCACACACACTCACAGCACCAATCATGCACATATAACGACATTAACAACAGCGTTATATTACATATATAATAATTAAAAATTTAATTAAATATTAAGTATTTTTACAGACAATTATTATTTTTTAACAATGTGTTATAATATACAAAAAAAATCCTAAATGCAAACTGTGAAAACAGCAAATAGTGGGGACTCTCCGTACTGGAACCATTCCTATTGTAGTGACTCCTAACCCCCACCCCCAATATGTGATACGGATCCCACGATCCAAGATCCCATCCAGATTTAGATTGTATCTCGAACCAATCAGAAATTTTGGGTGGGTGCTTAATGAACCTATAAAATACATAATCTCACAAAGCTCAGTTGCTAATCAGCAGTCAAACACAGGTCTTTCCTTGTATTTAGGTTGAGTTTTGCCAAGTAGATTATGTTTTATTAGTTGGGGCTGCAGAAAATAAATATTTTTTAGCTCCTGGTTTCATACCTATGGCATTGTTGTTAGCAGCCCATAACCGGCACATACATTTTTGATGAATGAATCATAAAGTGTTTTTGATTTCAGAGCCTGGACTTCCTTCCTGTTGGGTCAATAGCCTGGTAAAATAGCGACTAACCCAAGTGCCAATGTAGGTCCACTACTAGTTTCATCATCATCAATCACCATTCTCTGACGAGCACTCTCAAACAGCATATGGCAGATAGGGATGTATAGGATAGGGTTGTTTATTGAAACCATGCAGTGTATAATACAAACAGTTTGTAATGAATGCATCACCCCTGCCTACTTCCATTTACTATAAAGCATATCCCTCTAACCAATAATAAATCATCCAATCTGGATAACTAAACATCTACCCTACAATAAAGCTTATATCAAATCAAAATATGCTAAGAAATGCAATGTGTTCTCTCTTGCCCCAGTGCCACCCACATAGCCAGACAACTAAACCTTTGTATACCTCATTATATAGAAATGAATGGTTGCACCTAAAGAGTTACTAATGTTAATTTATTTTATCATAGGAAAGCATTTAGTTGCCACCATTCCCCTAGCAGGAAGGAACATATGTAAAAGACCTTTCAAATCGGCAACAAAATCAAAGTTATTTCAAGAGCACTTTCTCTTCCTCTTTCGTGCACAAGTTTAACAAGGTATAAAAGGACATCTATATGGAAAAAAAAATGTTATCTTAGATACCAAATCCACCCATCCGAACTATCCTCTGCTGTGGTGCAGATTTGCTAAACTAGAATGTTCATCGCAAATCAAGTAATTTTGCCATGATGGGGAAATTCCCTTTCCAATGCTGCCATCTTAGTTATTACTGAGGGCATTCTTTTGCCCTCATCGAAAACCTTGATGAGGAACAGTTACAGGCACAACAAGATTACAACAACACTAGAAATGGCCTCCATACTCTTTAAATGTTCTAGGGACTTTCCAACATTTTCAACGTACATTGCTAGAGGAACCATAAAATAGCTGACAGTAGGTCAAAAAGGGGGTTTTAAAAAACACTGCCACAGTGGGGCCAGTAGAATAATTCAAAAGTTTTGTTTTGGGGGGTGGACAATGTGCCCTGGAAATAAAGTCCATTGGGAAAGCATAGGACATTTCCCACCCTTTCCACCTATAATAAAGGTATTACATGCAGTTGTAACTACCATAAATGTCCCTGGCTCTGGGCGCTGGGAAATGGTCCAATGAACACATCCCCACGGGAAAAATAGCAAAAAAACGAAGTGCTACACTCGTTGCTACTTATGGTTTCCGCAGGTTTTTTTATCGGTTATCCCTTGAACACTGATTCAAGAATCCCGAACGCTTTAGTATGCTCGTGATTTGGCCGATCGTAGGATTTCCGAACAGCTGAAAGTCCGGCAGGCCGCTGTTAAAAGGACTTGGGTAGTGCGGGGAAAGGGTGGGCCCCGGTTCGAGCATGCGGGATCCTTAAGCCCCAAAGGGCACTTGTCAGTGCCACAAGGGCCCTTTCCAAGGGCCACCCGGGCACTTTACAAACATTGGCTGGATAGTGGTGGTCCCAGTTTGAGCTGCCGGGACAAAAACCTTAAGGCCCCCAGAGGCCCTTTTTAGGTCCACAATGGTTCCTTCTAAGTACCCCCGGGACGGGGGTCCGGGTTGAGAGCGTGGGACGCCCGAACATCTGGCTGCGGGATTTTTTGCATGCACGGAAACCTCGGCTATCGAGGAGTACCAAAACGGACAGAAGTCCCACAAACGTTCCAAAATACTTGAGGCGTTTAAAAACTCTACGAAACATTCTGTGGATTTTCTTCTGAACTGAGTGCGCAAAAAGTTCGGAAAAAGCAGATTTCGGGAAAACCAAGCCATCCCCTAACTTGTGAGGGCACCTTTGTACATGGATTAGAATGTTGGTTGATGATAGGAATAGGATGCAAATAAAAGGAGTTGATAATGGGCTTTTATCAATTTGACTAAAGGCCTAATGGGTGCACAGGGTTCTGATTTGGGACGCTTCTTTTAAGTCCTATTATTTCCCATGCATTTGGAAGTGGGTATTGTCAGCAGTTTCTGTGTTTGCTGACGACACAAAAATTTGGGCGACCCATTAAAACTTCATAGGATGTGCATTCGGTGCAGGGGGCATTGTTCAAAATCCGTAGAACTTCCAAGGACACATGGACAAGTTTAGTCTTCAAGTTTGGAAAGGGTTTTTCACCACTGCGAGAACGTAAATGCTTGAACTTTCCTTCCGTGGATTTGTTATGGCAGGTTCATTGGTCAGTTAATAAAAGCTTGGATGAGTTTCTGCAAACACGTATTGTTGCAATTTACTGGTATGTTGATACATAAAGTAAGTTGATCCAGGAAATTTCCCGGATTGCCACTTAGAATCAGGAAATGTGGATATTATTGAGTAGGTTTTTATATCCATTGGAGATGGGACCTACCTGTATGTTTTTCTTTATCCTCAATTCTATAACTATACTATGCTATAAATGACAACAGTACATTGGACCTCCCAGGAACAACTTATAATTCAAATGCAACATCAATTTAATTTTCCAAATGTACCTTGTTACCCCCACCACCCCGGTAAGTCAAAGCGTTTTATTAATATTAAGGTATAATAAGAACAAAGCATGACAATAGACTTACATTGAACATCCATGGTGATGTGTTTTTCCCTAGAAGACGCTGTTCTGATAAGACTCACGGTACGTTAGTTCAGTGTTGTGTTCTTTTCTTGTTGATGGGGTAAGGAAGTTTGATTGGTGGATGATGTTCCATCTTTCATATAGCAGCTCATGTCCTGTACACGGTCTGGGTTTATATTTCCTTTTCCATGTGAATGTTGGAGACGTCCCAGGGCAATGTCCAGAGCAGACAAGTCAGGTCACTTGTTCCTCCAAACAAAAAAAGGCAAAATCCCCCCAAAAAATCTTCTTCAACGGGGAGATCTCCGGTTCTTTTTAGGTCTACAAGGATCATCAGGTAAATGGTGAAAGGGAACATGGGGTTTGAAATGATCAGCATTGGTCCAGCCTGTCATATTGGACTTATTGCAAATATGATAAAACCACTGTGGAACTGAACTCCTGTAATTATAACATTGTCCTATGGGTATTTTATCTGAAAAACAACCCACATAATTATTTAAAAAGTAATTTCATATGGCAAGACCAGGGAACTTCAAGGTGGCCATCAACAACGAATCAATATTGTAATTTCAGACAGCCTGACCCAAACCAGGAGATTTTTTGCTGTTGCCGGATCATTTTTCGCCGGAAACCACACAATGATCAAACCAATAATATATGTGGTTCTATTTAATATCTGTTTAGATGAGTGCTAGGGGATACAGTGCTTACAATATAATAAATACAAAAAGCTTACAAGGGGGGACAAAATATAAATAAATACAAAAATATATAAATATTATGTGCATCCAAATGTATACAAGTGCTGGGACGTGTAACATGATTGATTTATGTCCCTGCTTTATATAGCTTACAACTACTTAGGTGGGTAAACATACAGATAGTAGGAACCTGGGAAGTGCTAAGTAATAACTGGTGTGCAGTATCACAGTCCTATTAACTGTTCATGTTGTTCAAATAATAGGTGCGAGAGGTTAGATTTACAAAATTGTTTGTTGAAGTATTTGCTTAGAGAGAGGGGTAATAAAACCAGGGAGGGAGCCATCCAACGAAAATTAAAGGAGAACTGTTATCCCGTTTTTTGAAGTTGCACAAACATGTCTATTGTTCCTTAACCCCCTGCAAAGCTTTCTGAAGCTTTAAATATAAAAAAATCAAAAACACATACTTTAACAATCGCCTTATAAAGTCCATACTTGGGCCCGCCATCTTGGATTCCATCCCTTCCTGTTTCTTCTTCTGCAAAAACTACAATCCCAGCATGCAATTTCCTGATGCTGGTGACATCCAAGCATTTTCTATTGGCCGCTCGGCACTACAGGGGGAGGGGATGCGGAGGCGTGGCCTAACAAACAGCAACGCCTCTGTTAGAGGAGGGAGGCGGATCGGTAAACAAACTACCTTTCTGATAGCTTTGCAGGGGGTTAAGGAACAATTAGACATGTTTGTGCCAACTTACAAAAATGGGATAACAGTTCTCATGAATTACATTTATTATATTATTAGTAATATAACGCTGTGTGTTAATGTCGTTATATGTGCATGATGTTGTGTGGAATGCTTGTCGTGATTGTGCTGAGGTGTAATGTCTTTAGATGGGTGGATGCGTTGCTGATATCGTTTAGTGCGGTGGACGTGGAGCGTCATCGTGTTAAGTGCGTGGGTTGTGCGTGAATGGGTTGTGTTGGGGAATGCGTGCGATGTCGTTTAAAGGGCAACTATAGTGTCCAAATTCCAAACTTTTAAAAAACCTCAATACTATTAAACTATACTTCATCCCATCATCAACGGATCTCAAACGAGCGGCCGTTTTGCCGATAAAGTGCCCATTCACGGCAACGATTATGCCCGACTGCGATCACACGTGTTATAGTAAGCAGGATACCTGTGTACTGCAAATCAAGGAGAAGTTCGAAGACATCTCTACCAGTACCCATTTGGATCTGGATGTAAGGTAGGATTTTATTACACTACAGAGTGGGGCCAGTAGTGGGGGGAATTAAGTTTGGGGTGGACATGCCCTTAATAAAGCCAATTAATCTTCAATAAACTCTCAGAAACTCGGGAATCCAAGAAAACTTTTTATCCACTCTCCTCCACACATGATAAAAGCCCTAAATGAAAGTTATATGGTAACAAACCTTGTATTGTACAGAGCCTGACAGACAGATTCTGTATTAGCAGGGCTGCATTATTGTAAATTGATTTATATACTGTATCATTCTAACTCAGACTGGCTACAGGTGGTGTTTTACCTGATTAACCTGTGGCTCTCTATAGTTCAATTCAAATACACCACCCAACCATTCCTCTGACTGCCCTCTGCTATTAGAGAGTATCTTTAGGGAAATGGTGATAGATGTAATTCAACTACACCAACAATAACTTTGTTCAAAGCCAGTGAATTTGATCAGGCATGGCAACTAAATTCTGAGAGAACTTTGATTCATGAAAACTTTTTTTTTTTTATACATAAGCAACCAAACAATCATTTATGAGATGGAGCAAAAACAGAGAGCAGCACAGCACCTGCAACACCCACACCAGGCACCAAACTAATGCATTAGAAAGCTCAGTTAGGCACCAGAAATCTGATAGTTGCTTTGCTATGCTTGCCACACAAACTAGCAGCTTGCTACTAAAACAGGAAATAGGCTTGCTAAAGGCCTCTGGCTGTTTTTATACTGTCTCCTTGGCACACCCCCAACATATGATTGGTCATAATACAAGGCCAATCAGATTTAAGATTGTGTTTGGACCATCAGATTTTGAGGGTGTTGCTTTAGAGACACTTAAAACTATCATGAACTCCTCAGAGAGCAGCTCAGTTTGTAATCAGCAGTAAACTAGCAGGTCTTTGCCTTTGTTTATTAGGCTTAGAGATTTGCAGATAAGTGGCTGGTAATTAGTTGGACTACGCAATGAATAATCTTTTGCTCCTTACTCTAGGTTTATAGTGTCATTGGGCCCTATTGAGTAAAAAATCGTTATCGTAAAATACCGATCGTTATCGTTTAAAATAACGACCGGGTTTTTACCGATAACGACCATTATTTACTGATAACGACCGTTATTTTTTTACCGATATCGTTAAATACCGGTCGTTATTTACCGATAACGACCGTGAGTTACCAGATAACGGTGTTATTTACGATAACGGTCGTTATCGGTAAATAACGACCAGTTATCGGTAAATAACGAACGGTAACTTAACGTTTAACGACAGGTATTTAACGATATCGAGTAAATAACGGTTATCGGTAAATAACGGTCGTATCGGTAAAAACCCGAGTCGTTATTTTACGAACCGATCGGTATTTTACGATTAACGATAACGATTTTTATAAAATAGGGCCATTGTGTAGCAGTCCTCAACAGCACATACCTGTTGATTAATGATAAAAAATCGATTTTTGTTTTTTGTTTTGCAGAACCTTAGTCCTTAGTTGGCTTTACTTTATCAAATAGTCTGCCAAAAAATGTGAGAAGCCTAATAAATATGCAGTTTGCCACTACTAGTTCACCATTCACTGACAGCACTCTCAAACAGCATAGGGCAGTTTAGGGGGTTGGACATGAAACATTGAAATCATGCGTGTTTTCAAGGCCCCCTGTGGTGTTCAGAATCCACTGCAGAGTATAAATAAATCAGTGACCCTTGGTAATTAACCCGGGGGGCCCCGCAGCCCTGTTACTATCTTTTAATTATAAGTTGTCAACCCAATTATGAGATTGTGATCGGATAACTAAATTATATCCACTAACCACCACTTTATTGACTCATCTCAGGCCCAGAGCCAGGCGATGCCAACCTGTGGACTCCAGATGTTGGAAAACCTACAACGCCCCAGTATCTTGGTTTTTCTTCTGCAATGGAGGAATGACGGGGCATTGTAGTTTTTTTAAACAATCGGGAGAATTGGGACTGCAGGTTTAGCAGAAATCCCGACCCCCAGCTTGGTCATAGCCAGGAAAAACCAAATTGGATACCGCATTATAAGAAAATGAGTGATGGATAAGGCACGGGGAATGGGGGAACGAAAGAGTTACTATGTATGTATGTTATGTTATGTAACATAGAACTCTTTCTTGCCGACATTCCCGTGGAGGCGCAACATATAGAAAAAGACCTTTCTAATGCGCAAAAAAAAAAAATTTCAAAGGTTTTATTGCAAGCACTTTCTGTACATTTCTTAACCCTTTCACTGCACAGCTCGTTATTTCACGATCTGTGCCAGGGAATGCACAAACTGCCACAGATCATGAATATACGATCTGTGGCTTTCCCCCCTCCAAATTTTTTTTTTCCCCCTGCTAGGCGATCGGGGGGCAGCATTCAACTGCCCCCCTAGTCCCCTCGATCCCCCCTCGGTTCGTCCAAATCGAGGGGGGGGGCTCAGGAGATATCCGCATTTTTAACGTTTTCCCTACCTTGAAGCGCCGCGTCCGGAGGAGGAAGCTGAATGGGAACCCGGTGACATCACAGAACTTCCGCCTTCACCGGTGTCTCCCATATGGAGGTACACTGCTGCCCCCCGGTGTGGTCCAGTGGAGGCTACTGAGCATGATATATGGGATCATGCTGACAGTCCATAAGTATACGTTACAAGCGTCAAGCTACCAGCTTTACTATACATTGGTGAATGGAACCCAAGTTCCATCCCAAATAGGATTTTTTCTAAGTCTGTGCTACTTAGCGAAGAATTAGAAAAAACATGGGGACAGAGATCAAAATTTGCGTGATCACTCTGATCACCAATTTATTGATCTTTGCCAAGTGAATGAAAAATCACTTTCCTGGAAAATGATTATCCGGGAAGTGATTTTTACGATCGGATTTCGATTGGAAAACGCCGGCACATTTATGCCCGATTCAGTTCGGTATCATTCCTAAGAGATTTGATGATCACTTTGAGGAATGAATGATCCCCAAAAATAGGGAAATGCCACACAAATAAAATCTTAAAGTGATACACACACCTTTTTTTAACCTAAAAACTATAAATTAGCAAAAAAAATTGTCTTCTCCAAGCTTCCAATGTCCCCGGGTGATATAGCTAAAAGTAAACGCGGATCATTATTTGTTCGATTTCAAGGGAAACTAAGCATATTTTTAGTAGGGAATTTTGCAGATGGTACAAAAAAAGACCAGATTTAACTTTTAGGTCAGTAAAGTGTTGCAAAAACTTGGTGGGAATCGCCGTACTAACTGGTTTTCCACTAAAAGGGGGAGTGGGGATAGGGGTGGGGGTGGGTGGGAAGTTTTTTTATTTTTTCTGGTAATTGCATTGCGCATGTATCCCATTTGAGCTAGTTGGTGGCCCCGTCTCTGTTTGCACCCACCCATTATGGCATACCGTTGATTCAGGACATGTGGGATCCTGATTTTGCCCATGTTTGTGGGTTTTTTTACTTGCCAAGTGGGTTAGGTAGGATTTCAACCATTGAGTCCTCTTATTTTATTTTTCACAAAATCTCCTAAAGCAAGGACTTCTTTGGATCAGTGGGCTCTGAATTCTTCATGTATGTATGAAAGCATGGCATGGTAACGTAGATGAAGGTGTGTTGTAGATTCAAAATATATAGTTTGGGGGGGATTCCATGTTTGGGACTGTTCATGAGAAAGTGTAGGTGTTCAAATTACAGAGCACTTGATTCTTTTGTAATTGCTTTGTGCTGCGTTTCCCATTTGAGCTAGTTGGTACCACGTCTCTGGTGCATCCACGCTATGGCATAACGTTTGATCAGAACATGTGGGAGATTGATATTAGTGGGGGGGTTTATTTGTGGGGGGCATTTCCAAGTTTGGGGCGTTTGAAATTACAGCGCCCCCTTTATTTTTTTTTGTAATTACACTGTGCATGCGCCGATTTTTTGGAGCTGTTGGTGGCCACGTCTCTGTGTACATCCACGCATATGGCATATGTTTGAACTCAGAAACATGTGGGAGAGTGATATTTAGTGGGGGGGTTATTTGTGGGGGATTTCCAAGTTTTGGGGCTGTTTGAAATACAGAGAACTTTGATTTTTTTCTTGTAATACACTTGTGCATGTGTCCCATTTAGCATAGTGGTGGCCCACGGTCTCTGGGTGCACCCACCACAGTTGGCCATAACGTTTGATTCAGAAATGTGGGAGATGATATTTAGTGGGTGGCTTTATTTGTGGGGGGCATTTCCAAGTTTTGCGGGCTGGTTTGAAATTACAGACAACTTGAATTTTTTCTTGTAATTACCACTGGCATGTGTCCCATTGAGCTCGTTGGTGGCCACGTCTCGTGTGCACCCACACATATGGCATACCGTTGATGCAAGTATGTGGGAGATGACATTTAGTGGGTTTTTTTGCCTTGTCAAGTTGGTTTAGGTAGGATTTCAATCCTTGAATCATCTTATATCTCTCTCTTTTCTCCCTTTTTTTTTATTGTGTTTCTTTTGTCAAATTTTGTCCTTACCCCCTCAAAGCTTTCTGAAGCTTTAAATAAAAAAAATCAAAAACACATACTTTAAAAATCGCCTTATAAAGTCCATACTTGGGCGTCGCCATCTTGGATTCCATCCCTTCCTGTTTCTCTGCCAAAAACTACAATCCCAGCATGCAATTTCCTGATGCTGGTGACATCACAAGCATTTTCTATTGGCCGCTCGGCACTACAGGGGGAGGGATGCGGAGGCGTGGCCTAACAAACAGGCACGCCTCTGTTAGAGGAGGGAGGCGGGATCGGTAATACAAACTACCTTTATGAATGGATTTTTTTTGTATATTATAACACATTGTTAAAAAATAATAATTGTCTGTAAAAATACTTAATATTTAATTAAATTTTTAATTATTATATATGTAATATAACGCTGTTGTTAATGTCGTTATATGTGCATGATTGGTGCTGTGAGTGTGTGTGAATGTCGTTATATGTGCGTGATTGGTGCTGTGAGTGTGTGTGAATGTCATTCTAAGTGCGTGAATGGCGTTGCGGATGCGTGCGAATGTCGTTTTAAAGGGCAACTATAGTGTCCAAATTCAAACTTTTAAAAACCCCATACTATTAAACTATACTTCATCCCATCCATCAACGGATCTCCAAACGAGCGGCCGTTTTGCCCGATAAAGTCCCATTCACGGCACGATTATCGCCGACCTGCGATCACACTGGTGTATGTAAGCAGGATACGCGTGTACTGGCAAATCAAGAAGGAGAAAGTTCGAAGACATCTCTACCAGTACCCATTTGGATCTGGGATGTAAGGTAAGGATTTTATTACACTACAGAGTGGGGCCAGTAGTGGGGGGAATTATAGTTTTGGGGGTGGACATGCCTTTAAAAAGTCAATTAATCTTCAATAAACTCTCAGAAACTCGTAATCAAAGAAAAAACTTTTTATCCCATCTCTCTCCACACACATGTAAAAGCCATAAATGAAGTTATATGGTAACAAACCTTGTATTGTACAGAGCCTGACAGACAGTTCATGTAATTAGCAGGGCTGCATTATTGTAAATTGATTTTATACTGTGATCATTCTAACTCAGACTGGCTACAGGTGTTTTACCTGATTAACCTGTGGCTCTCTATATGTTTTCAAATACAACCCCAACCATTCCCTGACTGCCCTCTGCTATTAGAGTATCTTTAGGGTAAATGGTGATAGATGTAATTCACAAACACAACAATAACTTTGTTCAAAGCCAGTGAATTTGATCAGGCATGGCAACTAAATTCTGAGAGAATTTATGAAAACTTTTTTTTTACACATTAAGCACCAAACAATCATTTATAGATGGAGCAAACAGAGAGCAGCCACACTGCAACTACCAGGCACCAAAACTAATGCATTTAGAAAGCTCAGTTAGGCACCAGAGATCTGATAGTTACTATGCTTACAGAACAAACTAGCAGCTCTGCTACTAAAACAGAACTAGGACTTGCTAAGGCCTCTGGCTGTTTTATACTGTCTCCTTGGCACACCCCCAACATATGATTGGTCAATAATACAAGAGCCAATCAGATTTAAGATTTGTTTTGGACCAATCAGATTTTGAGGGTGTGTTTATGACACTATAAAACTTCATGAACTCCTCAGAGCAGCTCAGTTTGTAATCAGCAGTCAAACTAGCAGGTCTTGCCTTTGTTTAGGTTAGAGATTTGCAAGTAAGTGGCTGGTAATTTAGTTGGACTACAGCAATGAATAATCTTTTGCTCCTAGGTTTATAGTCATTGTGTAGCAGTCCATAAGCAGCACATACATGTTGATATAAATGATAAAAATAGATTTTTGTTTGCAGAACCTTAGTTTGCTTCACTTTAATCAAATAGTCTGCAAAATTGTGAGCAAGCCTAATAAATATGCAGTTGCACTACTAGTTCCACCATTCCCTGACAAGCACTCTCAAACAGCATAGGGCAGTTAGGGGTTGTACATGAAATCATGCGTCAAGGCTGTCAGAATCACTGCAGTATAAATACAATCAGGTTGTAATTAAAGGAAATCTTCGCCCAAAAAACAATTAGCATTCCAGTGAAAGGCTTCTTAATTTGCTATAAAATGATCTGGTTGTTATGTCTGAATTTACACCACAACCATTGTAATCACCTTGCAAAGTTCTAAATTCTTTGAAGTACATGCTGAATCTGCATATCTTAAGACTCCACCCTCTGTTTTCCCCGGTGGGCACATTAGTAACTAATTAGCTGTTAACTCCTCCCATTTTTAACCACCAGCTGGGAAATTACCCAGAAGTCTCTCCTCTTATTTGCATGATGAGTAAGGGAGCTGTGATGAAAACTCTCCCTAACTTACTTGGTCCTTCAGTAAATGTTATTCTTTGAGCAGTTTACTGATGCCTGGAAGGTTTTTGTTTAATTATGAGCATAGCGAGACTTGTGCAATTTTACAGGTCATAGTAAAAAGTGAAATAAGATTTTTTTTAACTCCCACAATCCATTCTGATTTTCTTCTACTGGTGGGAGAGTGTTTCTAGGAAAATGCTGGTCCAATGTGGTCCAATGACATCTGCAGTAGTGTGGGCAAATCTGTTGTAAGGTGTTTGACCAGAGAAACAAAACCATATTTCAAGTTCAGAGAGTTTAGAACATTGATTGATATTGATGCAATTCCTTTTTCACTTGTGTAATTCTTATTTTCACTGAATGCCTTCCCATGGGTCCTCCAAATAACCAGAGGTTGGAATGAGAATGTTTCATCAATGCTGTATTCAGATCTCACACTAACTCTGTTTTGATGCTTATCACAAAAACAGTGCAATAAACAAGAATAAATGGAAAACCACCATGGCTGAAGCCAGCTCATTGAGCTTTTCCAGTCAGGTACACAGCATGCAGTACTTATAGCTAAGCACAATTCATGACATGTCAGTATAGCTACTGAGCCCATACTAAGCTGTAATTCAGACCTCTCCACTTTTTATAGTGTTTCCCAAACACACCTCCAAAGTCTGATTAGTCTAGATACAATCCTAAATCTGATTGGATCTTGGATTCCAGACCAATAAGATTTTGGGGATGGGTTTAATAGGCACTACAAATAGTGAATGTTCAGTAAGGGGTCCTATTTTCAGTTTAGCATTTCATCTGAAATGTTTATGTCTTTGTACTAAGGCATGTACTGGGATATAAGCTTATTGTTGATTCTGGCTGGGTAGCTTGAATGGGCAACCCTTAGTTCAGATTGCTCTCAGTTTAGTTTTCAGTATTTGGTTGTCTGTATCTAGATAAAATTTCCAGGGAAAAAAATCTGATTTCCCCTGACCAAGTACCTACAGCAAATCTGAGTAACATGCTATTGATGTATTGGATATCTGAATAGTTGTTCACCAGAAATAATCTCCATTGATAGAACAGAGGGATTTGGATTTCAAACCAGTCCAGAAGAGCAACATGGTAATCAAAGGGATATCAGAACACATGCAGCAAAGCTGAGTGTGAATAATTGGCAGTGTAAAAGCAACCAGTCTGTAATAAATGCAGCTCTGCTTGTAACAACTGTTGTGTCCTTCATTCACTGGATAATCTGGTTCTCTCTGTCTCTCCCTTTCTTTTGTATATAAATATATATCTTTAACTAACAATAAAGCAGGTTATCTTACAAATATAACCATATATAAAATGAAGAAGGCCTGAAATTTACTAAAATCTGTATGTGTAGTTACACAGATAAACTGATTCAATCTGATATCAACATGATACTTACACACAACAATATCAGATCATGTAGTTCTGATGACTATAAAGAAGGGAAAGGGTTAATGTAAATCCCAGAATCCCAGGTGGACTTGCAAATCAGTTGTTTGCATGTTTAACTGATTCTGCATGTTTAATAAATAAATAGAGCAAATGCTATTTTAACCATTATGCAAACCCCTTCTGATTGGGGACATATCTCCATATACTACAAACACACTGCCCCACTATAGGAGAGAGGAATCAATGGCTGCCCCCATAAGAAACACAAAAGAAAAATCCAGATAACTGCTCCAAAAAAATAATGAAAGTATATGGAAAAAGTACACAGGATAGCACTCTCTGCAATATACTTTAGGTCATTTTTGCAGTGTAGATGCCCTTTAACGCAGCCCTTTTACTTACTTTAATTATAAGTGTCCCCCAATTATGAGATGATCTGATAACTAATATATATCCACTAACAATTTATTGCTCTAGTGCCCAGAGCAGGGATGTCCAACCTGTGGCCCTCCAGATGTTGGAAAACTACAACGCCCAGTATTCCTTGTTTTTCTTCTGCAATGGAGGAATGCTGGGCGTTGTAGTTTTCAAAAATCTGAGGGCTGCAGGTTAAGAATCCTAGACCCAGCTTGGCATAGCCAGGAAAACCAACTTGAATACCGCATTATACAGAAAATGAGTGATTGGATAATCCACGGGAATGGCGGCAACGAAAGAGTTACTATGTTATGTAACATAGTAACTCTTTCGTTGCCGCCATTCCCGTGGCAGGACGCACATAAGTAAAAAGACCTTTCAAATGCAGCAAAAAAAAAAATCAAAGTTTATTGCAGCACTTTCTGTACATTCTCTTAAAGGTAACAGGTATAAAAGGACATCTAAGTATATATGAGTAGCCATATGCACACTAATCCCCAGTGGGTGCAAAAATGTCCAATTTCCCTTACTCCACAGGGAAATAGGTCAATAACATAGATACAAGGTGGACTGCACTCCAAAATAGAACGTTTTATTCAAAGCCAAACATCAAACAGCAAAATACGACGTTTCGAGGATCACCCCCTTCATCAGGTGATGTGAGCAACACAATGGGGTTTAAATAGCCAAGTGTAAATGTAAAGACACGCCCCCTAGGGGGTGTGTACAAGCAAAAGTCCTAAAAATCATGTGATAGTAAAAATACTTAAATATGAATAAAAGTGTAAAAATCCCAATATTGAATGGGCTAATTCAAAGCCCTAATTTAGTATAAAGTGCATACTGTAATACATGACTAAAGTGATAAAAAATAATCTAGATGCCCCATAAAATACATAGATGTACTAGAAATATAACAACGTGAAAGTGCCTTCATAGTGCATTAAAAACATATACATATATATAATTCAGATATAAAAATAAGGACATGAAGATTCTTACTGCTGTCATTGTTTTCAACTACAGGAAATTCCAAGAGGCGTAAGGTCGCTGGCAATGTTGCAAGTCCATATTCATATTAGAACAATCCACTAGATGGCGTAGAAAAGCAGACAAAGAAATGAAACAATGAGCAAAACTGGTGTTGCAGACCACAGTTAATGTAACAATAATAAGTGAAGATATGACCAGAAACACATAACATGTATAAAATCCTGATTACGAAAGGCAGACCAATTTATTTCCTCATTTAGCCCATGGGGAGATAATGTTTGAAGCTTATGGGTCCAGAAGCATTCCTTTGTAGGAGTTTTAAGTTCTGGTCTCCACCCCTTGGTTCTTTATTATACTTCTCTAATACAAGCCATCTCAGTTGTGAGGCTCTATGTCTATTGGTATAAAAGTGCTTACTGACTGATGTTTCATATCTTTCGTTTCCTCTGTGCCATCATAATTGGTGATGTCACGTTTGTGTTCCCCAATCCTGACCGTGCCTCTCTTTAGTTTTACCTACATATGCCTTGCCGCATGGGCATTTTAGAAGGTAAATAACATTATTAGTTCTGCAGGTAGCAAAATCATCCTTAGTTACATGTTTGTGCAACTTACAAAAACGGGATAACAGTTCTCCTTTAAAGGGGAACTGTGGTCTTCCATTTTGTATATGCCTTATGGAGGCAGCCATTGATCACCTGATCATCTGACCGCCGCCTTGGTTTAGGGTTGGAGCATGCTCACTGCTGTCTTTTCTGCTGAGAAATTCTAATTAACATACCAGAAATGCAAAATCAAATTATAATTCCCCAGACGTCTCTTTTCCCATATTTGCATAAGGAGCAAGGGAGTTGTGGGGAAAACTCTCCCTAACTCGCTTGACTCCTTGTAAATCTTATTTTTTAAAGCCTAGAATGAATAAAAGCTATATGTTTACACATGAATACTAAATATATATAGGATGATTGATTTTATAAATATATTTATATATATAAAGGAATTTGCCCAGAAAAAAAAAAAATCAGTTTTCTAGTTCATTAATTAAAAAAATGTAAGATGTAAAGATTTTTTGATAGGGCCTGCTCTAAAATAACAAATAGAGAATTATCCAGCAGTAGTGCTGTTTTAATACTTATTACCAAGCAATGAGGATCTAAGGCTCAACAGAGCTGAAGGGAGCTGGTTGAGCCTACTCAGCCAGGTATATACTAGACCAACAGTCAACTGTTGTAGCCTTTATACCTAAATACAAGACTACAACTTATCAGTATAGCTGCTAAGTCAGACTAAGCTTCAATTTAGATCTCTTGCATTTTATAGTGTTTTCCAAACACACCTTTAAAATCTGATTGGTCTGATTTAAATCTTGAATCTGATTGGATATTGGGTATTGGCCCAATCCTATACCCCACCCCTAAATCTGATTGGTCCAATACTCTCGATCCAATCAGATTTAAATTAGACCAATCAGATTTTAAAGGTGTGTATGGGAGACACTATAAAATGCAAGAAATCTGAATTGCAGCCTAGTGTTGGATTAGCTGCTATACTGATAAGTTGTAGTGAGGGCTACAAAAGATAGCTGTTGGACTAGTATATACTTGGCTTGGTAGGTTCCATGAGCTACCTTCAGCCCTGGTGAGCCTTAGATCCTCTGTATTTGGTGACAGGTATTAAAACATCACTACTGCTGTGTAGTTCTCTATTTATGTTATATTAGAGAAGGGCTAAAAAATACTTTTTTCTTATCATTTTTTTAATTATTGGGCCAGAAATCTGATTTTTTTTTTCTTGACAAATACCTTCTAAAATAGTTCAAATATATACAGGCATATTTTATAAAAGCAATCAAATATAGTGCATACCACTGCCTATATTTAGTTTGGTATTCATGTGTAAACATATAACTTTTATTTATGCTGGGCTTTGAAAAATAAGATTTACAAGGAGTCAAGCGAGTTAGGGAGAGTTTTTCCCACAACTCCCTTGCTCATTATGCAAATAAGGGTAAAGAGACTTCTGGGGAATTATAAATTAATTTTGCATTTCTGGTATGTTAATTAGAATTTCCCAGCATTAAAGACAACAGTAAATGCGGCGGCCAGATGATCAGGTGATCAATGGCTGCCTCCATAAGGCACATACAAAATGGAAGACCACAGTTCCCCTTTAATATAACAGATAAATGATAATAATAGTGATTTGCTTACAAAATTGTTTTCCTTTGGCCAAATAGCCTGCACAATAATGACTAACCCAAGTGCCTATATAGTTGCACTACTAGTTTCACCATTCCCTGACAAGCACTCTCAAACAGCAAAGGGCAGATAGTTAATGTACTGTATAAGATAGGGGTTGTATATTGAAAACATGCAGTGTACTGTAAATACAACCAGCTTGTAATGAATGCAGCCCTGCTACTTACATTTACTATAAGCATCCTCCAATAATGAGATAATCTGATCACTAAATATGTATCCACTTACAATATAAGCTTATTATAAAACAAAAATATGCTTACAAATGCAAAATCACAGTTTATTCCTGTGCTGAGCAGGGAAATTATTTCTCTATTGCCCCAGAGCACCGCATAGCCAGGAAAAAACAAATTGGATACCTCATTACACAGAAAGTGAATGGTTGGGTAATCCACTTGAATAGCAGCAACTAAAGAGTTACTATGCTATGTAACATAGTAACACTTTAGTTGCCGCCATTCACGTGGCAGGCAACTAAATTGCCTGCCACATGAATCTCCATTACTGCTATGCCTAATACATACAGACATGATTAGTGCCATTATGGGCTGATTTACCCAGAGGCACAGAGCAAAATTATGGAGTTATAGTCGGGCTAACCAGTTTGCTACCAAGTAAAAAGACCTTTCAAATGTTGCAACAAAATTGAAAATTTATTGCAAGCACTTTCTGCACATTTCCTTTAAGGTAACAGGTATAAAAGGACATCAATGCTGAAAAAAAAGTTATCTTTAGATATCCAATCTGAAATATCTTCTTCTAGGTGCTGTTTTTGCTATAACTAGAATGGAGAAATCATGTGAATTGCATGATGGGAAATTCCCTCTTTCAATGCTGCCTCATAGTGATTACTGAGCATGCTTGCCCTCATAGAAACCTCTAAAAGGAATAGTTAGAGGCGGAAACAAATTACCCCAGAAATGGCTCCTACTCTTTAATTTCTGGGACTGAATAGACATTACAGGAGAACCGTTTGGAGCAGTGAGACCAGTAGTAGGTTAAATTTTAGTTTTGGGGGTGGACATGCCCGTGCTCCTAATTGCCCCCACCCTCCCTTTTTCACTAATAAGTTTTGCACAACCTCACCATGGACACAAGATTCATACACATGTACGATCGTGGGTGCCGACCTGCGACGCATGATGTGTACGAACGGCCATTTTGGCCAATAATCGGCCCCTGTATGGGCACTTTATCGGCCATAACAGCCGTTTGTTCTGGGATCGTTGCCTGTTCCACCGGGCGGATCTCCGAATGAATGGCCATTTTGCCCAATAAAGTGCCCAAACACGGACCCTTTTATCGGCTGAAATAGCGGGGGTGTCCATAGGGTTTTTGGCAACTGAAAAAAAAATATGAATCCTGCGCTCGCCGCTGCAAAGTGGCCATGGCTTTGTGTGAGGGTGTGACTTTGCTGAGAGTGGCAAAACTTTTGATAAAGCAGGCCGAGTGCTTTTATACAGGTCATGGAACTACGAGGTGATGTAAATCCATATATTACACTGTAGGTAGCGTATTATTTCTTATAATACATATGGCCAGCCAAAAAAAACCTGCCTACTACCACTGTCTCTCCCCCTTCCTGTGTTAGTCATTTATATAGGAATCCCTGTTTAATGTATAAATAGTTAATTACTGTTCCTATTGAAAAGAGAAAGAAGGAGTGAACATTGTCTGTCAAGAATAAACAGGGCTTCCTATATAAATGAATAATACAAGGAGGGGGAGACAGTGGGAGGGGCAGTGGAATACAGGAAGTCACTCAGTGACATCACTGAGTGATTGTAATATAGATTCTCGCCACTGCACCTCCCCATTAAAATGCCTAGCCTTATGTATTATATATTATTATACAGTACAGTTCTCCATTGTATTAACACATACAAATATATGTTAGCGCTACACTACATTAGAAATCCCTATGATACTTTCTTTAGAATAAAAGATGTTGGCCAAAAGATTCGTAGGCCTGCCACCACGTCAAGGAAGACTCATTCAGCATGGCCCTAACAAACCTAACTAGTCTAACCTAACAAACCATCTAAAGCTAACCTAACCATATGAAATTCCTTTAACAATATCCAACACACCTTTAATGAAAGAAAAATATTTTTATAAAATCTGCAAGTATATGTTTAGTAGAGCATTCTGGTAAAATCTGCACTCCCCATCATATTAGTTATTATCTATATATACTTCATACCAGACAGTTGTTCACTGGCTGCTGTCGGCAGTTGTTTTCAGGAGGGCCCTGCATGCAAGGAGACAGCAGAAATCAGGAGGCCCTAGACAAGTGCCTATGTTAATTTTGTTTTAAAATGCGTCTGGCATCTCCCTTCACACAGGTGCTGTCAGGTCCTGACTGCTGTGAGTGGATTGTTACAGGTAGTAGAGGACACACACTCCCCACACCCTCCTCCCCCTACCTCTTGCTTGCTGCCGACTGGGCAGGAGCTTCCGGGGTATGCTACCGGAACCCACCAATCAGCAATCAGGCACCATTAACAAAAAAAAATCTTTACAGACCCCATTCCTTTGTAATTTTCCCATAGGCGCGTGACATTGGCAATATTACAAATTGCTTCATGGTAGGAACACCCTGCACACAGCAGAATAGAATAGAAATCTGTTTACATTTTGAGATGCTATATACATACAGTACCTATACCTCATACTTTGATATGGTTTTGGAACACCTTGGTGACTTTTAATTTAAAATAGAGGGGACCATCATTCTTGCAGAAAAAAAAATCGAACAGCAAGGAAAATATGATGAAGGTACCGGTATACGTTTATGTGGGTGTTTCCTTTAAGAGAGCATATAGCTAAAATGTTGGTTGCACGCTGAGCTCAACTGTTAACCCTAAAACCCTTTCAGGAATCTCTCCCTTGGCAATCCTGCAGTTTGTGTTCTCAACAAAAAATAAATCTCTAAGTAGAGGTTTAGACCTTATCAATTGTCCTTAATAGTTTTACTGAAAATCCAAATCCAAATGAAAATCCACTATCCTAGTTTTAAAACAACAGTTGTCATTGTCAGGTCTTTTTGTGAGTAGCCCAGCCTACATGCTACTTCCATGAATTAGGTTTAATTTTTCTCTTTTTTCCCTACAAAGTGAGAACTTTTAAAATATAAACCACAGACATAACCACACAATCCTGTGCACACCATATCACAGACCTAGATAGATTATCAAAATGGGCAGCAGAATGGCAGATGAGATTCAATGTTGATAAATGTAAGGTGATGCATTTGGGATTTAATAATCCCTGTGCCACCTACACCATAAATAACTCTGTGTTAAAGGGCATGTCCACCCCCAAAACTAAAATTTAACCTTCTACTGGACAGGAGATCTGAGTAACAGAGCTATTGATATATTGGAATATCTGGTACCACAATTTCACCAGAAATAATCTCCAGTAATAGAACAGAGGGAGATGATTGCAAACCAGTCTAGAGAGCAACATGGTAATCAAAGGGATATCAGAAACACATGCAGAAAAGCTGAGTGTGAATACTACACTACAGCAAAACATAGTTTTGGGGGTGGACATGCCCTTTAAGTAAATCTGTAATGGAAAAAGATTTGGGGCATAACAGACTTTGTGTAGCAAACAATGCTAGAGCTAGCAAGATATTTTCTTGTATAAAGAGGGGAATAGATTCAAGAGAGAAAGATATTATTCTCCCTCTTTACAAGGCACTGGTAAGGCCTCATTTGGAATATGCAGTGCAGTTTTGGAATCCCATATACAAAAGGGACATCTTGGAAATGGAAGCAGTTCAGAGAAGGGCAACTAAATTAATAAGGGGAATTGAGGGGCTTAAATATGCAGGCAGATTAGACAAGTTAGGGCTGTTTACATTGGAGAAGCGACATTTGCGTGGGGATATGATAACCTTTTACAAATATATTAATGGGCCATACAATGAACTCTCTGGTGCATTGTTCACTAATAGGTCATATCAGAGGACTTGTGGACATCCTTTAAGGTTGGAAGAAAAGAAGTTTCATCTTCAGTTTAGGAAAGGTCTTCCAGCAGATGTGGTAATGGCAAGTGTATTTAATAGCTTTGAAAATGTGCTAAGGAAGTTTTTAAAACTAAAAAATATTGAGAATTACTGGTATTAATACATATACTGTAGATCTGGTTGATCCAGGGATACTTTCCGATTGCCGTTTGGAGTCAGGAAGGAATTCCCCCCCCCCTTCCTCTGGATCAACTGTTAGGAAGGGTTAAAAAAAAAGTGAACAGGTTGGACTTGATGGATGTATGTCTTTATTCAACCTCAATTACTATGTTACTATGTTCTTTTGGTGTAGGATATATTTCCTATAACTTTTACTGTCATTTTTGATCAATTCTTATGCTTTCAATTTCATTAGAGGAGAATAGAGACACTCTGTTTCACAGGTAGGTAGTAGACTAGAAACAGGAGGTGCTGGACTCAATGAAGCGTCTAGAGGACCATGCTGTAAACTTGACATTCTTTGGAGGGATCGTCCTTTCTCACCACTTTGTACAAGCATTCCTTTTCATGAAAGACAGACTTGCAATGATCTTTATCAAAGTCTTCTGGTTGGGCAGCTCTGGAGCGGGAAAAAAAAAACTAAATGCAAGTTACATTTTCTTATGGAAAGACTTAAAAATCTATGCCGTAAACTTATAAATCTTGATTTTGTATTTTATATTATACGTTTAGTCTTGCTATTATTTTTCTTTAAGGCAAATTAAACCCAAAATGTTATACTGTAATATGAAAACATCCCCCTCAAAACACCAATGAACTGTAAAATATCACTTGAGTAAATGTAAACCTCTAAAAAAATGGGCATGATAATTGTGTATATGTGTACTACCTGGCCATAGTCACATGATCCCTTGCCTAATCTGGACTGTATGGTTGGGTACACACCAGCAAATGTTTCATCCTGACGCTAGAGATCAGTCGGCTGGGACAAATCACTGTCGGTCATGGCAATCACTTTATGGACCAAGTGGCCCATAGAGGACTGCTAGATCAGATGTGATTGCTTTTGACATATTCAATAGTACAGTAACTGATTTACTGAAGAACAGGAGGTAAATGAACTTACAGGAGGGCAGGAGACACTTCGTTCCAGCGCTGCAAGAGACGTGGCTGAAATCCCCGGCACCCCCGGCACATCTCCAGTACTTTGCACTGTGCATGCATGCGAAGGAGGGTGAACGCATCAGAGACTGTCAGAGAAGCCGGCGCTGGAGCGGGTCTGCGGGTAATTGTCTCCCGCTCTCCTGCAAGATTTACTGAAGAACGGGAGGTAAGAGATGGACATACCCTTTAAGCCAGTGACCAAACTTTGTAATACCAGAATGCTGGGAAATAAAGCACAAATCCAATGTTAATTGGGTAAGGTTCCCTGCATCTACATCAAAATTAGATTTCAGACACAAGTTACTGCTTTCACATCAAGGAGTTCTGCCTTCTGATTCAATGTTGTTCTTAAGCTTAAGCAGTCCTTTAAGTTATAATAAAGCTACAATATAAATGACCCTGACCACCTTTCACATAAAAAACTGTATACCCCAAACCCAATAGTTAGTAAGCTGACAGATTTAAGATTAATTTGTTATGTTGTGTGATGTACTGCTCCTTCTCTTGGTGTCTCCTCTTTTACTAGCTTGCACATGGCTGATGCTATATGGGAGAGCTGGGAAGTGGAAAACAGTTGCGCATCCAGTTGCACATGTGTCCACTTTCTAACAAGTGCTGTTAGAGTCAAAGGTGCGACACCTTGTCACAGCATTCCATTCTCAGATCACATTTTGGTAGAGGATGCAGTCATCAAATTTAATTTACCACATAATATACAGTATATATATATAACAATAGATTACAATATAAACTATAAAAGGTATGTGCAGTGTGCAGCCTTTCAGATGTTTGAAAACTAAAACTCGCTAGTGTCCCTTAACAGTTGAAAAGCGCTTTTTTAGAGGAAAGAAAGCTGGGGGTTGTAGTTTTCAATGTAGTTTTCAATGTCCGGATGCTGGACATTACTGCATTATATAGTGACTGAAACATGACCACAAGTGTGCCACAACATTGGCATCTTGGCCACAGTTTTGGTCTAGAGGTTTGTTCATTTCTGGAAGAACTGCTACTTCCAGATCTGGAATGCATGTGAGTAACCATTGTTTTAAAGCAGCTCAGGACTGCCTCTATAATGAGGCAAGGTGAAGCTCATTACAGAGTAGCACCCTCTAGGGAGGAAGCAGCTTTGATGCCAGGATAAAAAAAAAAAAAAAAAAAAAAGGAAATCCTAGCATCATGCGCCTGAGGCCCAGATGCCAGGGCCCTTAAAAATGCCGTTTGTAAATAGTGAGGTACTGTCACTTTAAATAGCAGGCCACAACTTCCCCTGCACATTCTGCACAACAGAATGCAGCTACAACTTCTCCCTCTCCCTTCTGACTGGCATTTCATTTGATCAAAATCAATGTTTGTTAGCCCTGCAGATCAAAAATCAATGTTGGGCATCATTTACCAGTCACTGTGGGCATTATTTACCAGTCATGCATATAAAGCCCTCCCACTTCTGGACAAGCCACAACCCACTTCCGGACAAAGCATCACCCACTTTAAATTATAAAACCACTGCACCCAATGCAGCGAGGGGGGCAGCATTTGGATTTTTTTTTCAGGTGCCCAAAAGTCTAGAGTCTTCCAGAAGCCACTGTTTGTACAGACCCAGCTATTATTCCCAGGTTTGTACCAACTCAGAAGTTAAGTCTGTAATTAACTGAATCCTATAAAATAGTTCATTATCCATTTGAAGCATAAAGGACAATTTCATAAAGCAACAGGGAGATTCAATAAAAGTTCTTATCGTTTAAAATGGTGCTAATTTTGCCCCAACCAATCAGATCTTATTTAACATTTGAAAGCTAACATCTGATTGGTTGGGGCAAAATTAGCACCATTTTAAACAATAAGAACTTTTTTTTTAATCCCCCTGTAAGTATCTATTAATAACATTTCTTTTTAACTTTCACGTGGTCTATTCCTAATATGAATAAAACTTACGTATTACAGCACCCAACAGATCCATCAGGATTGCAAGAGCATTTTTTACAGTCTTTGGTATTCCACTCACTATTTAATTTGTGTACTTCACCCTTATAGAGACAACCTGAAATACAAATCCAACAAGTAAAGCTTTCGAGAGTCCAGCCCTTATACAGTATCTAAACAATTCTCAATGTAAGACTACAATTCTGGGTAAGAAACCTAAGGGTACAGTATCTATAATTGTTTTTCTTATTGATTACGTTGGAGTCAGTGCAAGTTTGCGGTTAAAATGGATACCTTTATAATTTCTAAATATGCTAAAAAAAATCAAAGGCTTTTTTTTGTAAATGTGAATTACGCAATATAGAGCATGCTGTTATTTGCGGGCTGATCTACATTTGGGAAACTACACATTTCCCAACCATAGTGCTGCAGTAATAATTTCCCAGTATAGATCATTCGTAATAAAAAGGGACATAAGATTGCCAGTTCCATCACACGTTAACGAATTAGGACATGGTAAAAACTATCTAAGAATTATAAAAACTTTATTTTTCAGTAATGAATATGCAACAATAATGAATAGAGATGACCGAAACTCACTTGTTTCGTTACGTTTTCGGATTCCCGGATCTCCGGAAAATCCAGAAGATCCGAAAATCTGTAACTGGAACGAATTGTCGATAATTTTCGAATGTACAGAGCTGTTTTCGAAAATAGCCTCAAACGTTTGAAAATATAATCGGAGACCATTTTCAAGTTTCCGATCGTATTTTCGAACGTTTATTATTTCCAAAAATTTTTGAAAAAATTTCGAAAATTATCGAAAATGCGCTCCGAAATCTGTACGATCTGTCCGGATTCGGGCGGATCATTCGGATTTCGGAACCGAGGAGTTTTGTGTCGGATGTGGGTTCCTGTCGGACCCGGATCCCATCTCTAATAATGAATTGATTAAAGGCATAATCATTTCTTTGTTATGCATACCTCCAACATTCCCTTTTCAATAGGCACACTGAAAAGAAATATACAAAACAAAGCTGAGCTAAGATCAGGTTTACTTCATTGTCCTCACCCTGCTGTGTTGTTTTTATTAGTGTAACTATTAAAAGGAGAATGTTGGATCATATGCATTAAAGGTTGATGTTTTATTTAACATTGGGTTGAGAGATTGTGTTGCAATGCTACCGGACAGTTCCCACTATGTGCACAGCGCTCCTGTGCATTATTGATTTGCATGCATGCACAAATTTTTGTGCGGATTGCATTTGCAGCAATAACATAGATGTGACCTGGAGCGCAGCGTACATAGAGTATCACGATAGCATGATGGGACCTATCCCTCATTGAACAGGCATTCCGTCTTTATTCTATTCAACTTAAATTGAGATTTAAATGTAAATAATGTACAATATTTTGTTCTGTAAAGTTGGAAAGTCATTGAAATTACAGTTGTCTGCATTATGCATCATTACAAATAGTTCAAAAGCCCTGCAGAATGGGCCAGTTGCATTAAGGTTTCAATCACCCAAAAAACCAGTCGTACTGGTGTTTTCAGCAATTCCCATTCACTATGCTGGTTGCCATTTTTGGTGAAGCATGGTAGTGTTGCTATCATGACATACCGTATCTGTCCTGTCAAAATCATCTTAGTGCAAACAGTGGAAAAGGGACATGAAAATGGAAAACTACAGCTAATTTTATCCCAGTGTAATAATAATAATTATAAAACATAATAATCTTTTTTGATATGGCGATGTCATCAGTGGAAGTAACGGAAAGCTCTTCTGTTTTATACCATAATCCATTAACATATTTCTGAACCATTTTTATACATTTTTACCTGATTTACCTCTTGTCCATTTTCCAGGAACAACATTGGGGGGATAAACTTGACACTGTGCATTACATGAACATGCCAAGATGGCAATAAGACACAGGGCAGCTAGGAGATACCTCTGTAAATGATAAACAGATATCTGTGTCAGTACTTCATACTGTGTCTAGATATACGGCCAGCTAACCCCGACCCAAAAAGACATTAAATATATTTAAAAAGTCACTATACTCACTCAAAGAACTTTACATTATCTAAAACTACAATCTGAGAGAAGTAAAATGGTGGTACTCACATATTTATCTGTGCTTGATTCCCCCCACCCTCCCTTACTCACTGCCTTCTTGTAGTGTCTGTGACACTTATAATTTCTGCACAGCCTCACCATGGACACTCTACTGCTCTGAAAAAAGTTTTAAAATTGTGGGATCTTTCTGTATCTCTGAAGGTATAATTTTTGAAAATTCGATTGTTCGAGTATAGATACCCTTTAAATTGTTTTGCACAATATATGTAAGAGACAGGGGAGATAGTCATGCACATTGCAGCAAGTGGAGTGTGGTCCACCCTAACAGGTGGAACTTTGACCGCTCACAACTTGTTCATGTGGCCATGCATCTTACCTACTTGGGAGAAGAGACTTTTCTTTTTTTGGCATAGTCACCTAAACAAACAGTTAATTATGATCTGTTTAAGGTTTCATTGACCTTCAGGTAGTGATGGTTTCAGATACCGTATATACTCGAGTATAAGTCGAGGTTTTTAAGCTTTAAAAAAAAGCTTAAAAATCCTACCTCGACTTATTCTCGAGTCACTAACCTGACTAAGTTAGACTGGAAAAAGTGATCAAATTTACTATTTACAAATGACAGGGAAAAAACGAACAAGGCAAATGAAGACTTTGAAGTTAGTAAAAAGACACAAGGTGAGTGAATAAAGGGGTGTACACATGAGGGTTACTCTACAGCAGACTTGGTTTCCTTGAAAGTTATTATTTAAAGCTGAAGATAGTCAAACATAAGGATTCAATAAAGTTAACGTTCTTTGTGGTTAGTAGTGTACCTATATTAAATGGGAAAGTCATACACTTACCATTGCGAGTGTTCAGAGGTTGTGATGGATAATATCCAGAGCCTGTTAGCATGTGATATTTATAGCTGGTCACCGCTGGTCATCGTTAACCAGATCAGCTGGAATTACTATAAAACTGTGTGTACTGAGATTAGGACTCTTCTTGTACATTTACTCACACACCCTTAGTGAAACCTGTAAAAAATGTCCATTAACACTTATTTAAAGAATGTCAAACATGACACAGTAATATGAATCCAACTGACATTAAATCCCTTTAAGCCTTTTAAAATATTTGAGTTTCCAGAGAAAGCTTTGTTTAGAATCTGAAAATTTTCTTTAAAATAAATAGGGCAATAGTCTAACAGGGAAATTCAAGAAAAGTTCTTAAAGGATAAGTACAGTCAGAAAACAAATAAAGTTTAAAGATAAAAGATGTATCCCTAACTAACCTCTTTCTGTTTTTTTTTAGGTCTATCCAGAGCCTACCTGTGGCCTTGTAAAGTGCTGGCCATCTTGGATACTGTGTTCTATCAGGTAAGCTCCGCCCCTCGAGACCTGTTGGACCCCGTTCCTGGCTGTGTCCAAAGATCTAGTGCCAATTCCTTCAGTGCGTGCGCGCGAGTGACGTCACACCGCGCTCGCTGTTACGTGATGATAAGTTCTATTTCTATTCCTTTCTTACAAAGGTATCTGCCTCCTCCTTTTTATATGCTTGAGCATGTGCAGCAGGCAAAACAGCAGTCAATCATTTGCTGTGATGTCAGTTGTTACAGCCTTAAATTACTACATTGAGGGAGGGCCAGCTTACTCTGCTAGAATTGGGACAAAAATTATCCTTAAATATCTGGTTAGTAATGCGGGTAATAAACTGCAAAATATATCAGTTGGGATTGGGGGCAGGTAACGGACAATTGACCAGATTTTTGTTTTATGGGTAAACATGCCATTTATTTATTTCATTAGAAGACCATTGGCCCTATTCATAGCTATCCACACTTTAACCTCTTACTTGTGCTGGCTGTGTGAAAATCCTAAGAGACACTAGCGCAGCCACTGCAACCTATTTACAAGAGATCTTACTGTAGCGAGGAAAGATTAGTTATTTATAGTATAAAATAAAGTTTTATAGAAATAGTAGTGTGCACCATTCTCTATTATTTACTTTACAGTAGGCTTTGCACTAATAATGCGGTGCTTCCAAGGATAATACTATAAATGAAGTGGCATAACTAGGAATCACTGGCCCCCCTGCAAAACTATAATGGGGCCAATATCCGTGCTTCATCCACTCTGTTGTTTTCTGGGAGGAAGCTATATATGTCATTGGAAAAATAAGAAGATGGGGTTCCCGGGCCCCCAGCGGTTGCTCCCCTGGTAGTCACAAACCTGCCATAAACGACTACCCCCAAATGTCAGGACATATTAAAATTTAAGGGGTAACTCTGGCCAAAAAATGATTTAAGGTAAATTGACAGGAATTGCTTTCCTGAGCATTTTTGCAATTTACTTTTTTTTACATTTTTGTGTGTGTGGTGGTATCAGCATCACCAGATCGCTTGTACTTCCTGCTTCCTGCTCTGAAACAATGTGACAATCCCTCTTCCCTGTGTCTCCTCCTCCTTAATGAGCCCCTATGGCCCCTCCCCTTTCAGTCCCTTTGAAACCCCCTGTGGCCCATCTTACTCCTCTTCCAGTCATTGTAGCTCGATCTCTTCCTGGTTTCTTCTGCTTTCTCCTTTACTGAGCATGTGCCAAACTCAAATTAGAAGGAGTAATAGTATTTGTGATCGCACATTCAAAACATCCCACTCCCCAACTTTCTGTTAAGTGATTTCTTTATATCTTGTGCTGTACAGCTCGTAGTGTGGTTGTTGATGGCTTATTTTAAAGGTAGGAACCTGGCCTTCTGGTTTGGCAACCACAGTTCCTGTTTAAAACCTAATAAAATGTAAAAATAACAAATATTATTCTAAAAGTATCCCTGGATCAGCCCATAACTATAATATATGTATTAATACCCGTAATTCTCAATAATTTTTAGATTTAGAAAGGTATGCAGCCCACTTCTACTGGGCTGGATACCCACATCTGGTAATAGGTAATATCAGGTCATATCAGAGGACACGTGGACATCCTTTAAAGGGCATGTCCACCCCTTATAAAAACTTTTGATATGCGGTAGGGCATGCTCCCCCAGCCCCAACCGCATTAATATAATTGTTAGAAAGTCCCCCGATACTTACTTACCTTCCCTCTCTCCTCTGCCGCAGTGTTCCGGCCCTCTGCTTGCATGGAATTGCAAGCAGGGGGCGGACCGGCAGCCGCGTCCGTGATTGGCTGAGTTCTGAACAGTGGAGGAGAGAGGGAAGGTAAGTAAAGATCGGGGGACTTTCTAACAATTATATTAATGCTTTGGGGCTGGGGGAGCATGCCCTACCGCATACCCAAAGGGTTTAATGTTAGGGGGAGGCAGAGAAAAACGGGAGGGAGGGGGGGGCTGCACTGAGCATGCCTCAAACCTTGACGAGGTTGAGGCAGACTCAGGCACAGCATGAGTCACACACTGCTCCTACACAGCAGTTTCCTGGACTTTGGAGGGGCACAGCAGGGGAACTATTTTGAGCAGAAATGTACGGTAAGGCTTGTTTTAAACTACTTGATGTGGCCAGTAAGGGGTTACATTTTAGTTTTGGGGATGGACATGCCCTTTAAGGTTAATAGAAAAAGTTAGAAAAATAGAAAAAGTTTCATCTTCAGGTTAGGAAAGGTTTCTTTACAGTGAATACAGTGAAACTGTGGAACTGTCTTCCAGCAGGGTAAATGATTAGGCTATAAAGGTTGGACTAGACAAACGTATGTCTATATTCAACCTCCATTTCTATGTTACTATGTCTTAACACTTACAGTAAATACTTAAAGGAGAACTGTTATCCCGTTTTTGTAAGTTGCACAAACATGTCTAATTGTTCCTTAACCCCCTGCAAAGCTTTCTGAAGCTTTAAATATAAAAAAATCAAAAACACATACTTTAAAATCGCCTTATAAAGTCCATACTGGGCGCCGCCATCTTGGATTCCATCCCTTCCTGTTTTGCCAAAAACTACAATCCCAGCATGCAATTCCTGATGCTGGTGATCACAAGCATTTTCTATTGGCCGCTCGGCACTACAGGGGGAGGGATGTGGAGGCGTGGCCTAACAAACAGGCACGCCTCTGTTAGAGGAGGGAGGCGGGATCGGTAATACAAACAACCTTTATGAATGGATTTTTTTTGTATATTATAACACATTGTTAAAAAATAATAATTGTTTGTAAAAATACTTAATATTTAATTACATTTTTAATTATTATATATGTAATATAACGCTGTTGTTAATGTCGTTGTGGAATGCCCTTTAATAAAGTCAATTAATCTTCAATAAAACGGTAATCAAAGAAAAAAATTTTTATCCCATCTCTCCCACACACATGTAAAAGCCATAAATGAAAGTTATATGGTAACAAACCTTGTATTGTACAGAGCCTGACAGACAGATTCATGTAATTAGCAGGGCTGCATTATTGTAAATTGATTTTATACTGTGATCATCTAACTCAGACTGGCTACAGGTGTTTTACCTGATTAACCTGTGGCTCTCTATATGTTTTCAAAATACAACCCCAACCATTCCCTGACTGCCCTCTGCTATTAGAGAGTATCTTTAGGGTAAATGGTGATAGATGTAATTCAACTACACCAACAATAACTTTGTTCAAAGCCAGTGAATTTGATCAGGCATGGCAACTAAATTCTGAGAGAACTTTATGAAAACTTTTTTTTTTATACATTAAGCACCAAACAACCATTTATGAGATGGAGCAAAAGAGAGCAGCCACACTGCAACTACCAGGCACCAAAACTAATGCATTTAGAAAGCTCAGTTAGGCACCAGAGATCTGATAGTTGCTATGCTTCAGAACAAACTAGCAGCTCTGCTACTAAACAGAACTAGGACTAGCTGAAGGCCTCTGGCTGTTTTATACTGTCTCCTTGGCACACCCCAACATATGATGGTCAATAATACAAGAGCCAATCAGATTTAAGATTTGTTTTGGACCAATCAGATTTTGAGGGGTGTGTTTATGAAACACTATAAAACTTCATGAACAGAGCAGCTCAGTTTGTAATCAGCAGTCAAACTAGCAGGTCTTGCCTTTGATTTAGGTTAGAGATTTGCAAGTAAGTGGCTGGTAGTTTAGTTGGACTACAGCAATGAATAATCTTTTGCTCCTAGGTTTATGTTTATAGTGTCATGTGTAGTAGTCCATAAACAGCACATACATGTTGATATAAATGATAAAAATAGATTTTTGTTTGCAGAACCTTAGTTTGCTTTACTTTAATCAAATAGTCTGCAAAATTGTGAGCAAGCCTAATAAATATGCAGTTGCACTACTAGTTCCACCATTCCCTGACAAGCACTCTCAAACAGCATAGGGCAGTTATCGGTTTTGTACATGAAATCTGAGGCATGTTATAACAACATTCATGTGATTTATAGACTCCTATACAACACCATAGGTATGAAACCCAGGCACTAAAAAAAAATATTCATTTGGGCAGTTCTAGAACCAGCCATCTACTGCAAGTCTCTAACCTAATACAAATGCAGACCTGCTAGTTGACTGCTGATTAGAAACTGAGTTCTCTGAAGATTTCATGCTGTTTATAGTGTCTCATAAAACACCCCCAAAATCTGATTGGTCTAGATACAATCTTAAATTGATTGGATCTTGGATCTTGGACCAATCAGATATTGGGGGTGGGTTTAGGAGTCACTACAAATAGTGAATGTTCAGTAAGGAGAGCTAGTTTCAGTTTTGCATTTCATCTGAGATGTTATAATCTTTGTTCTGAGGCATGTACTGGGATATAAGTTGATTGAGTGATTATGGCTGGGTAGCTTGAATGGGCATCCCTAAGGTCTGATGGCTCTCAATTTAGTTCTCAGTATTTGGCTTTCTGTATCTAAGATAAAAATAATTCCAGAAAAGTTTGGTTTGCTGTTCCAAACTAAATATTGAACAGGAGATCTGAGTAACAGAGCTATGATATATTGGAATATCTGGTACCACAATTTCACCAGAGAAATAATCTCAGTAATAGAACAGAGGGAGATGATTGCAACACAGTTAGAGAGCAACATGGTAATCAAGGGATATCAGAAAAACATGCAGAAAAGCAGTGTGAATAATTGCAGTGTAAAAAGCAACCAGTCTGTAATAAATGCAGCTCTGCTTGTAACAACTGTTGTGTCTACTATAGAGCAAACAGCAGCGATCAGCACTCCATTCCAAGCAAGGAAATGCCTGGGTACACATTCAAAAGTTTCAGACTGTGAGTGCCTTCGTATTTCGGTGTGTGTGTGTATATATATATATAGATATACCATTGATAAACTGATTCAATCTGACATCAAATGCTACTTGCACTCAACAAAATATCAGATCGTTGTAGTTCTAATGATATAGAAGAAGGGAATAGGTTAATGTAAAATCCCAGAATCTCAGGTGGGACTTGCAAATCAGTTGCTCAGATTCTGCATGTTTAATTAATAAATGGGAAGAAAGGGCTATTTTAACCATTATGCAAAACCTTCTGATTGGTGGACATATCTCCCATAGACTACAAGCACATGCCACTATAGGAGGAGTGAAATTAATGGCTTACACCCATAAGAAACACAAAAATGAAAATAACTTGATAACTGTTCCAAAAAAATAATTGAAAGATATGGCAAAAGTACACAGGATAGCGATCTCTACACACAGCAAAACATGTTTGGGGGTGGACATGCCCTTTAGTAAATCTGTAATGGAAAAAGATTGGGGCATAACAGACTTTGTGTAGCAAACAATGCTAGAGCTAGCAAGATATTTTCTTGTATAAAGAGGGGAATAGATTCAAGAGAGAAAGATATTATTCTCCCTCTTACAAGGCACTGGTAAGGCCTCATTTGGAATATGCAGTGCAGTTTTGGAATCCCATATACAAAAGGGACAATCTGGAAATGGAAGCAGTTCAGAGAAGGGCAACTAAATTAATAAGGGGAATTGAGGGGCTTAAATATGCAGGCAGATTAGACAAGTTAGGGCTGTTTACATTGGAAGAAGCGACATTTGCGTGGGGGATATGATAACCTTTTACAAATATATTAATGGGGCCATACATGAACTCTCTGGGGTGCATTGTTCACTAATAGGTCATATCAGGGACTTGTGGAATCCTTTAAGGTTGGAAGAAAAGAAGTTTCATCTTCAGTTTAGGAAGGTCTTCCAGCAGATGTGGTAATGGCAAGTGTATTAATAGCTTTGAAAATGTGCTAAGGAAGTTTTTAAACTAAAAAATATTGAGAATTACTGGTATTAATTACATATACTGTAGATCTGGTTGATCCAGGGATACTTTCCGATTGCCGTTTGGAGTCAGGAAGGAATCCCCCCCCCCCTCTGGATCAACTGTTAGGAAGGGTTAAAAAAAAAGTGAACAGGTTGGACTTGATGGATGTATGTCTTATCAACCTCAATTACTATGTTACATGTTCTTTTGGTGTAGGATATATTCCTATAACTTTTACTGTCATTTTTGATCAATTCTTATGCTTTCAATTTCATTAGAGGAGAATAGAGACCTCGGTTCACAGGTAGGTAGTAGACTAGAAAGAGGAGGTGCTGGACTCAATGAAGCGTCTAGAGGACCATGCTGTAAACTTGACATTCTTTGGAGGGATAGTCCTTTCTCACCACTTTGTACAAGCATTCCTTTTCATGAAAGACAGATTGCAATGTCTTATCAAAGTCTTCTGGTTGGGCAGCTCTGGAGCGGGGAAAAAAAAAACTAAATGCAAGTTACATTTTCTTATGGAAAGACTTAAAAATCTATGCCGTAAACTTATAAATCTTGATTTTGTATTTTATTATACGTTTAGTCTTGCTATTATTTTCTTTAAGGCAAATTAAACCCAAAATGTTATACTGTAATATGAAAACATCCCCCTCAAAACACCAATGAACTGTAAAATATCACTTGAGTAAATGTAAACCTCTAAAAAAATGGGCATGATAATTGTGTATATGTGTGAATACCTGGCCATAGTCACATGATCCCTTGCCTAATCTGGACTGTATGGTTGGGTACACACCAGCAAATGTTTCATCCTGACGCTAGAGATCAGTCGGCTGGGACAAATCACTGTCGGTTCATGGCAATCACTGATGACCAAGGGCCCATAGAGGACTGCTAGATCAGATGTGATGCTTTTTGACATATTCAAGATAGTACAGTAACTGATTTACTGAAGACAGGAGGTGGAAATGAACTTACAGGAGGGCAGGAGACACTTCGTTCCAGCGCTGCAAGAGGACGTGGCTGAATCCCGGCACCCCCGGCACATCTCCAGTACTTTGCACTGTGCATGCATGCGAAGGAGGGTGAACGCATCAGAGACTGTCAGAGAAGCCGGCGCGTGGAGCGGGTTGCGGGTAATTTGTCTCCCGCTCTCTCGCAAGATTTAATGAAGAACGGGAGGTAAGAGATGGACATACCCTTTAACCAGTGACCAAACTTGTAATACCAGAATGCTGGAAAATTAAAGCACAAATCCAATGTTTAATTGGGTAAGGTTCCCTGCATCTACATCAAAATTAGATTTCAGACACAAGTTACTGCTTTCACATCAAGGAGTTCTGCCTTCTGATTCAATGTTGTTCTTAAGCTTAAGCAGTCCTTTAAGTTATAATAAAGCTACATATAAAATGACCCTGACCACCTTTCACATAAAAAAACTGTATACCCCAAACCAATAGTTAGTAAGTGACAGATTTAAGATTAATTTGTTATGTTGTGTGATGTACTGCTCCTTCTCTGGTGTCTCCTCTTTTACTAGCTTGCACATGGCTGATGCTATATGGGAGAGCTGGGAAGTGGAAAACAGTTGCGCATCCAGTTGGCACATGTGTCCACTTTCTAACAAGGCGTTAGAGTCAAAGGTGTGCGACACCCTGTCACAGCATTCCATTCTCAGATCACATTGTGGTAGAGGATGCAGTCATCAAATTTAATTTACCACATATATACAGTATATATATATAACAATAGATTACAAATAAACTATAAAAGGTATGTGCAGTGTGCAGCCTTTCAGATGTTTGAAAACTAAAACTCGCTAGTGTCCCTTAACAGTTGAAAAGCGCTTTTTTAGAGGAAAGAAAGCTGGGGGTTGTAGTTTTCAATGTAGTTTCAATGTCGGATGCTGGACATTACTGCATTATATAGTGACTGAAACATGACCACAAGTGTGCCACACATTGGCATCTTGGCCACAGTTTTGGGTCTAGAGGTTTGTTCATTTCTGGAAGAACTGCTACTTCCAGATCTGGAATGCATGTGAGTAACCATTGTTTTAAAGCAGCTCAGGACTGCCTCTATAATGAGGCAAGGTGTGAAGCTCATTACAGAGTAGCACCCTCTAGGGAGGAAGCAGGCTTTGATGCCAGGATTAAAAAAAAAAAAAAAAAAAAAAGGAAACCTAGCATCAGCGCCTGAGGCCCAGATGCCCAGGGCCCTTAAAAATGCCGTTTGTAAATAGTGAGGTACTGTCACTTTAAATAGCAGGCCACAAACTTCCCCTGCACATTCTGCACAACAGAATGCAGCTACAACTTCTCCCTCTCCCTTCTGACTGGCATTTCATTTGATCAAAATCAATGTTTGTTAGCCCTGCAGATCAAAAATCAATGTTGGGCATCATTACCAGTCACTGTGGGCATTATTTACCAGTCATGCATATAAAGCCCTCCCACTTCTGGACAAGCCACAACCCACTTCGGCAAAGCATCACCCACTTAAATTATAAAACCACTGCACCCAAGCAGGAGGGGGGCAGCATTTGGATTTTTTTTTCAGGTGCCAAAAGTCTAGAGTCTCTCAGAAGCCACTGTTTGTACAGACCCAAGCTATTATTCCCAGGTTTGTACCAACTCAGAAGTTAAGTCTGTAATTAAATGAATCCTATAAAATAGTTCATTATCCATTGAAGCATAAAGGACAATTTCTATAAAGCAACAGGGAGATTCAATAAAAGTTCTTATCGTTTAAAATGGTGCTAATTTTGCCCCAACCCAATCAGATCTTATTTAACATTTGAAAGCTAACATCTGATTGGTTGGGGCAAAATTAGACCATTTTAAACAATAAGAACTTTTTTTTTAATCCCCCTGTAAGTATCTATTAATAACATTTCTTTTAACTTTCACGTGGTCTTTCCTAATATGAATAAAACATTACGTATTACAGCACCAACAGATCATCAGGATTGCAAGAGCATTTTTTTACAGTCTTTGGTATTCCACTCACTATTTAATTTGGTACTTCACCCTTATAGAGACAACCTGAAATACAAATCCAACAAGTAAAGCTTTCGAGAGTCCAGCCCTTATACAGTATCTAAACAATTCTCATGTAAGACTACAATTCTGGGTAAGAAACCTAAGGGTACAGTATCTATAATTGTTTTTCTTATTGATTACGTTGGAGTCAGTGCAAGTTTTGCGGTTAAAATGGATACCTTTATAATTTCTAATATGCTAAAAAAAACTCAAAGGCTTTTTTTTGTAAATGTGAATTACGCAATATAGAGCATGCTGTTATTTGCGGGCTGATCTACATTTGGGAAACTACACATTTCCCAACCATAGTGCTGCAGTAATAATTTCCCAGTATAGATCATTCGTAATAAAAAGGGACATAGATTGCCAGTTCCATCACACGGTAACGAATTAGGACATGGTAAAAACTATCTAAGAATTATAAAAACTTTATTTTTCAGTAATGAATATGCAACAATAATGAATAGAGATGACCGAAACTCAACTTGTTTCGTTACGTTTTGGATTCCCGGATCTCCGGAAATCCAGAAGATCCGAAAATCTGTAAACTGGAACGAATGTCGATAATTTTCGAAATGTACAGAGCTGTTTTCGAAAATAGCCTCAAACAGTTTGAAAATATAATCGGAGACCATTTCAAGTTTCCGATGTATTTTCGAACGTTTATTATTTCCAAAAATTTTGAAAAAATTCGAAAATTATCGAAAATGCGCTACGAAAATCTGTACGATCGTCGGATTGGGCGGATCATTGGATTTCGGAACCGAGGAGTTTTGTGTCGGATGTGGGTTCCTGTCGGACCGGATCCCATCTCTATAATGAATTGATTAAAGGCATAATCATTTCTTTGTTATGCATACCTCCAACATTCCTTTTCAATGGCACACTGAAAAGAAATATACAAAACAAAGCTGAGCTAAGATCAGGTTTACTTCATTGTCCTCACCCTGCTGTGTTGTTTTTATTAGTGTAACTATTAAAAGGAGAATGTGGATCATATGCATTAAAGGTTGATGTTTTATTTAACATTGGGTTGAGAGATTGTGTTGCAATGCTTACCGGACAGTTCCCCATATGTGCACACGCTCCTGTGCATTATTGATTTGCATGCATGCACAAATTTTTGTGCGGATTGCATTTGCAGCAATAACATAGATGTGACCGGAGCGCAGCGTACATAGAGTATCACGATAGCATGATGGGACCTATCCCTCATTGAACAGGCATTCCGTCTTTATTCTATTCAACTTAAATTGAGATTTAAATGTAAATAATGTACAATATTTTGTTCGTAAAGTTGGAAAGTCATTGAAATTACAGTTGTCTGCATTATGCATCATTACAAATAGTTCAAAAGCCCTGCAGAATGGGCCAGTTGCATTAAGGTTCAATCACCCAAAAAAACCAGTCGTACTGGTGTTTCAGCAATTCCCATTCACTATGCTGGTTGCCATTTTTGGTGAAGCATGGTAGTGTTGCTATCATGACATACCGTATCTGTCCTTCAAAATCATCTTAGTGCAAACAGTGGAAAAGGGACATGAAAAAGGAAAACTACAGCTAATTTTATCCCAGTGTAATAATAAAATTATAAAACATAATAATCTTTTTTGATATGGCGATGTCATCAGTGGAAGTAAACGGAAAGCTCTTCTGTTTATACCATAATCCATTAACATATTTTGAACCATTTTATACATTTTTACCTGATTTACCTTTGTCCATTTTCCAGGAACAAACATTGGGGGGATAAACTTGACATGTGCATTACATGAAACATGCCAAGATGGCAATAAGACACAGGGCAGCTAGGAGAACCTCTGTAATGATAAACAGATATCTGTGTCAGTACTCATACTGTGTCTAGATATACGGCCAGCTAACCCCGACCCAAAAAGAACATTAAATATATTTAAAAAGGCACTATACTCACTCAAAGAACTTTACATTATCAAAACTACATCTGAGAGAAGTAAAATGGTGGTACTCACATATTTATCTGTGCTTGATTCCCCCACCCTCCTACTCACTGCCTTTTGTAGTGTCTGTGACACTTATAATTTCTGCACAGCCTCACCATGGACACTACTGCTCTGAAAAAAGTTTTAAAATTGTGGGATCTTTCTGTATCTCTGAAGGATATATTTTGAAAATCGATTGTTCGAGTATATGATACCCTTTAAATTTTTGCACAATATATGTAAGAGACAGGGGAGATAGTCATGCACATTGCAGCAAGTGAGTGTGGTCACCCTAACAGGTGGAACTTTGACCGCTCACAACTTGTTCATGTGGCCATGCATCTTACCTACTTGGGAGAAAAGACTTTTCTTTTTTTGGCATAGTCACCTAAACAAACAAGTTAATTATGACTGTTTAAGGTTTCATGACCTTCAGGTAGTGATGGTTTCAGATACCGTATATACTCGAGTATAAGTCGAGGTTTTTAAGCTTTAAAAAAAAGCTTAAAAATCCTACCTCGACTATTCTCGAGTCACTAACCTGACTAAGTTAGACTGGAAAAAGTGATCAAATTTACTATTTACAAATGACAGGGAAAAAACGAACAAGGCAAATGAAGACTTTGAAGTTAGTAAAAAGACACAAGGTGAGTGAATAAAGGGGTGTACACATGAGGGTTACTCTACAGCAGACTTGGTTTCTTGAAAGTTATTATTTAAAGTGAGATAGTCAAACATAAGGATTCAATAAAGTTACGTTCTTGGTGGTTAGTAGTGTACCTATATTAAATGGGAAAGCATACACTTACCATTGCGAGTGTTCAGAGGTTGGATGGATAATATCCAGAGCCTGTAGCATGTGATATTATAGCTGGTCACCGCTGGGTCATCGTTAACCAGATCAGCTGGGGAATTACTATAAAACTGTTGTGTACTGAGATTAGGACTCTTCTTGTACATTTACATCACACACCCTTAGTGAAACCTGTAAAAAATGTCCATTAAAACTTATTATTAAAGAATGTCAAACATGACACAGTAATATGAATCCAACTGACATTAAATCCCTTAAGCCTTTTAAAATATTTGAGTTTCCAGAGAAAGCTTTGTTTAGAATTGAAAATTTTCTTAAAATAAATAGGGCAATAGTCTAACAGGGAAATTCAAGAAAAGTTCTTAAAGGATAAGTACAGCAGAAAACAAATAAAGTTTAAAGATAAAAAGATGGATCCCTAACTAACCTCTTCTGTCTGTTTTTTTTAGGTTATCCAGAGCCTACTGTGGCCTTGTAAAGTGCTGGCCATCTGGGATACTGTGTTCTATCAGGTAAGCTCCGCCCCTCGAGACCTGTTGGACCCCGTTCTGGCTGTGTCCAAAGATCTAGTGCCAATTCCTTCAGTGTGCGCGCGAGTGACGTCACACCGCGCTCGCTGTTACGTGATGATAAGTTCTATTTCTATTCTTTTACAAAGGTATCTGCCTCCTCCTTTTTATATGCTTGAGCATGTGCAGCAGGCAAACAGCAGTCAATCATTTGGTGATGTCAGTTGTTACAGCCTAAATTACTACATTGAGGGGAGGGCCAGCTTACTCTGCTAGATTGGGACAAAAATTATCCTTAAATATCTGGTTAGTAATGCGGGTAATAAACTGCAAAATATATCAGTTGGGATGGGGGCAGGGTAACGGGACAATTGACCAGATTTTGTTTTATGGGTAAACATGCCATTATTTATTTATTAGAAGACATTGGCCCTATTCATAGCTATCCACACTTTTAACCTCTTACTTGTGCTGGCTGTGTGAAAATCCTAAGAGACACTAGCGCAGCCACTGCCAACCTATTTACAAGAGATCTTACTGTAGCGAGGAAAGATTAGTTAATTATAGTATAAAATAAAGTTTTATAGAAATAGTAGTGTGCACCATTCTCTATTATTTACTTTACAGTAGGCTTTGCACTAATAATGCGGTGCTTCCAAGGATAATACTATAATGAAGTGGGCATAACTAGGAATCACGGCCCCCCTGCAAAACTATAATGGGGCCAATATCCGTGCTTCATCCACTCGTTGTTTTCTGGGAGGGGAAGCTATATATGTCATTGGAAAAATAAGAAGATGGGGTTCCCGGGCCCCCAGCGGTTGCTCCCCTGGTAGTCACCAACCTGCCATAAACGACTACCCCCAATGTCAGGACATATTAAAATGTAAGGGGTAACTTGGCCAAAAAATGATTTAAGGTAAATTGACAGGAATTGCTTTCTGAGCATTTTGCAATTTATTTTTTTTACATTTTTGTGTGTGTGGTGGTATCAGCATCACCAGATCGCTTGTACTTCTGCTTCCTGCTCTGAAACAATGTGACAATCCCTCTTCCCTGTGTCTCCTCCTCTTAATGAGCCCTATGGCCCCTCCCTTTCAGTCCCTTTGAAACCCCCTGTGGCCCATCTTACATCCTCTTCCAGTCATTGTAAGCTCGATCTCTTCCTGGTTTCTTCTGCTTTCTCCTTTACTGAGCATGTGCCAAACTCAAATTAGAAGGAGTATAATAGTTTTGTGATCGCACATTCAAAACATCCCACTCCCCAACTTCTGTTAAGTGATTTCTTATATCTTGTGCTGTACAGCTCGTAGTGTGGTTGTTGATGGCTTATTTAAAGGTAGGGGAACCTGGCCTTCTGGTTTGGCAACCACAGTTCCTGTTTAAAACCTAATATAAAATGTAAAAATAACAAATATTATTCTAAAAGTATCCCTGGATCAGCCCATAACTATAATATATGTATTAATACCCGTAATTCTCAAAAATTTTTAGATTTAGAAAGGTATGCAGCCCACTTCTACTGGGCTGGATACCCACATCTGGGTAATAGGTAATATCAGGTCATATCAGAGGACACGTGGACATCCTTTAAAGGGCATGTCCACCCTTATAAAAACTTTTGATATGCGGTAGGGCATGCTCCCCCAGCCCCAACCGCATTAATATAATTGTTAGAAAGTCCCCGATACTTACTTACCTTCCCTCTCTCCTCTGCCGCAGTGTTCGGCCCTTGCTTGCATGGAATTGCAAGCAGGGGGCGGACCGGCGCACGCGTCCGTGATTGGCTGAGTTCTGAACAGTGGAGGAGAGAGGGAAGGTAAGTAAAGATCGGGGGACTTTCTAACAATTATATTAATGCTTTGGGGCTGGGGGAGCATGCCCCTACCGCATACCCAAAGGGTTTAATGTTAGGGGAGGCAGAGAAAAAACGGGAGGGAGGGGGGGGCTGCACTGAGCATGCCTCAAACTTGACGAGGTTGAGGCAGACTCAGGCACAGCATGAGTCACCACACTGCTCCTACACAGCAGTTTCCTGGACTTTGGAGGGGCACAGCAGGGGAACTATTTTGAGCAGAAATGTACGGTAAGGTTGTTTTAAACTACTTGATGTGGCCAGTAAGGGGTTACATTTTAGTTTTGGGGATGGACATGCCCTTTAAGGTTAATAGAAAAAGTTAGAAAAATAGAAAAAAGTTTCATCTTCAGGTTAGGAAAGGTTTCTTTACAGTGAATACAGTGAAACTGTGGAACTGTCTTCCAGCAGGGTAAATGATTAGGCTATAAAGGTTGGACTAGACAAAGTATGTCTATATTCAACCTCCATTTCTATGTTACTATGTCTAACACTTACAAGTAAATACTAAAGGAGAACTGTTATCCCGTTTTTGTAAGTTGCACAAAACATGTCTAATGTTCCTTAACCCCTGCAAAGCTTTCTGAAGCTTTAAATATAAAAAAAAATCAAAAACACATACTTTAAAATCGCCTTATAAAGTCCATACTTGGGCGCCGCCATTTGGATTCCATCCCTTCCTGTTTCTGCCAAAACTACAATCCCAGCATGCAATTTCCTGATGCTGGTGACATCACAAGCATTTTCTATTGGCCGCTCGGCACTACAGGGGAGGGATGTGGAGGCGTGGCCTAACAAACAGGCACGCCTTGTAGAGGAGGGAGGCGGGATCGGTAATACAAACAACCTTTATGAATGGATTTTTTTTTGTATATTATAACACATTGTTAAAAAATAATAATTGTTGTAAAAATACTTAATATTAATTACATTTTAATTATTATATATGTATATAACGCTGTGTTAATGTCGTT